>JAZHYW010027748.1:0-79175 GCA_037355805.1 Ixodes ricinus
AGAGAGTACACAAAAACAGGAGCATGAACAAAACACCGCAATAAACAACATTCATGGCGCATCTCGAATACCGCGGATAACACAATCATTTCGCGTGGTGCTCCAGTTCAGTGTTGCCAGTAGTGCATGTACCTGCCATGAGGGTTATGAGAGGATAAACTCTCTTTACCTTCCTGCGGTGTTCTGCCATTCTTGAAGTGCTGGTATTACTCAAAACACTTCGCATAAATCACTGCTTTTTGACATAAGTATGCTGAATCATTTCAAAGTTCTCTAATTTAGATTTGCCGAATTTGACCAAGAATGAATGTTTGCACTCGCACTCGTTTGCGGTCTATGACAAGATGGCCATTGTGCTCGTACACGTGGTCACAAAAACTCGTGTAGCGCAGCTTCAAATGTTCAGAAAACGACGCCCTTTGACATAATGAGGTCCCGGCCTTCGACTGCTGCGCGCGCATCACGGTGCTGTCTTCTCCTTTCGCGCTACAAAATCTATCTCCGAACTTTTTGTATCCCAAGTCGTATTATGCCTCTCCGGCCGTGTAACTCACCTGCACATACCGCAGTAGTGTAGCTTTCCCGGCTTATCTAAAACAAACCTGAAAGAAAAGGAACTGGATATTGACAAAAGGAGTGATTTAACGACGGGGCTGGCATGTTAAATGAGCACGTTGAATGATGTAAGCGACTTTGTTTTCGTATGACCGGGGCACAACAAGGTTCCATTCTATTCCCCATTCAAAATCGCGAGGAAAGAACCTCACTAACTTTACAATACATCACATCTCTCATCGTCCCTAAATGGGGATGGCCTCACTCTCGAATGGTGTTGCAAATGCTTCTTACGAGAACTAGAAAGACACTGCAACAAGGCATATGCTCCATCAATGACAACATTCCATACGATGGAACATTTCTGAGCCCCAGAAGTAGCCGTAGCGGTCCTGAACTTCAACCGACCACGAACAAAAGAAACCCGCGATCTCATCCAAGTGAAACTCGCAAAACACGCCTTCCTAAGAAAAAAATCGTATTACTAAGATTTCGGCTTAATAAGGAAGGTTACATGCAGAACAAAATTATTCAAGAACTACTTCTTTGTAAGATCGATTCATGACTGGAATGGTCTACCAGAATACGTCGTCATAGGAACTTTGAATTTAGCGCTATCTACCTTTTTAATACGTCTATAAATTTCTTCGGGGTTAGTGTCTTCTTATTTACTTCGTTTATACAATATTCGCGTATAATATACTTTAGAGATTAAAAAACTGTGCTTTCAAAAACCTATTTTTATGCGTGTCAAAAACTGTATTGATTGTAAAACACCCTTACAATGATGCCCCCTGTGCGATGCAGGTAATATTTAAATAAATAAAGTGGCAGAACCAATGATCGACTGCATAGAACACTTCACGCTAAGAAATCTGGTGCGTCTACTTTCCCGCAAAGCCCTTGGTAGAGGCAGCCGATGCCATATGCGGAAAAAGAACGACAAATGAGAAGTATGTCAAGACAAAAAAAAGCATGTTCACCTCAGTGTCACGAAACAGACGGTTTCTGTAGGCCTAGAAATATTTCAAGCATCGGTATTTGCCGAGCTCCCTCTGTAGATTGCAGCCATTGCCTTTACCATGTGCATTTGCGGGAAAGTACACGCATTGGATTTTGTGGAGTGCATGACAGGTAAAGCGATAATCAGACCTGCCTATAACGGGGAGGGTGTAGTTTTCTCGAGCCACTGCTATACTGTTGGCATTCCCGTTAACTAATAGAGTCGTAGGGCGTCCTGCAAGCGCTATGATCCAACGTTGAAAACCAGAAGCTGCTCGCACGCTTTTCTAAAACACGAACAATCTGTAGCAATAAAAATAATTATTGGGGAAGGAAAAAAGGAAATATGACACAGAAATCACTGTTGATTTTCGACAAGATGAGTTAGAATTTAGCGAAGGGGTTTTGACTTAACGAAGGATGGGAATTCTAACCTAGCAACGGTTCGCATACTGTTGTCTTCGAAGAGCCAATCTTTCCGCCCATGCTTAGGCAGCTTCGAGCAGACGGCCTCGTTGCTGCGCTTGGGTTTTACGTTGTCGCGTACAGAGGAAACGAAACCAAGTGACGTCCCGGTGCCATCGTAAGAGGAATGCGCGTCATTGGAAACGCGTGAGAAGGCCCCTCTTAGCGAAAAAACGAAGCGAAAGAGCGCGACGGGAACCGCGCATCGGCCTCAAGAGCCAATCCCGTCCGGTCCAAACCACAACCGTCCAAACCAGAAACGGCCCGCATGCACCGACGATATGCGGACCAGAGCAGGCGCGACACGTGTGAGCAGTTTCCTGCGTTCGGCGGCACGCGATGGAGCGTCAAGGCCCACGTGTGGACCGTTCCATGTTGCCCTAGTGACAAGATTAGTTGCTGCGAGTGCCAACAGCTTAGTGGTCAACGGAAAAAGCCGCACGCCCCCGTGTTATGTGCAAGGGTGATTACTATTGCTTGTACACAAGCTCGCATATATAATCGACATAGTCACCCGGAATATACATAGGATGAAACATGGCATCAAGAAAATGGTCGAAACCTCCATTATTGCCCGAACATTTTATGAACTACCACACTACTTCCTCACAAAAAAAGGAAAAGAAAGAAAGCACTAATATCTAAACTAAGTGTAAACATAATCCAAGGAGAGCTATACTTCGTCTCACACTACGATGGACTAAAGGCAAAAGCTACGAACCGCCAGATCAAATCACAGCCACTTAGAAATTGCGTGGTAATTCGCTTCGATGCACGTATCTGTGCCCGCGTCTCGCATCACTGATGGGGATGGCAGGACAGTGGTGACTCATCAATTATCATTGCAAAGAAAGCCACGACATACATGCTCTTTGCACTGTCGAAGCTATAGAATGATGCAGCGGTTTTTGATTCCGCGCAATATTCGAACACCCCTAATCAATGTTAAGCATGCCATAGTTTAACGTGGAACGTGATTGGAGCTGGCGGCCCGTGGCTTTGGCCTTTAGTTCATAGTAGGATGACATGGAATATATAGACTCATCAACAGTCGTGTCCTAAAAGCATGAGATTACCAAAGTCAAATGGATTTTGGGGTATACATTTTAGTACTATATTTTAGTACTGTAGAAATATCAGACCTTTTTATGCGCTTGCTGGAGATGTTTCTAATTCACCGCGGCGTTTGCAGGCATTCGTTTTATGTATGCCAAATACTTATGCTGTACGACCACACAAATAAGCGCTTGCAAGTGATATAATGGCACGTGCACATTTATGTTGTAACCATGTTGAAACCAGTGTATGATACAAGCGTTCGATGTGTTCTTTACTTTGTGTATGAGCATTCATTGAAGTGTGGAGATTATGAACAAACAACATTGAATTGCCTTGATCTAAATTGGAACAATGTCTGATTGTTACTGTTGACAGGATGCGAATGCTTAAATTTGAGTGAGTGCCCTTTTATATGGTCCTACCATGCGTCTTCTTGTAATATTGGAAGGCGGGTTTCTTAATAACAATGCAACAAATGTTGCGTAAAAAGAGATATGTATTGTTTTGATAATTGCAGGTCCTAGAAGAAACATCGAATTATACGTATTTTATGATGTTTCGCACCCACATTTCCACTTATAAAAAATGTATCTCTGCAACAGCAAACATCACAGACAAAGCAAACAAAACCGCCAATTACACAATAATGAGTTACGATACAGAAGAAAAAACATTGTAAGTACTTCACCAATCAGTTAAATAATAATAATAACAGTAATAATAATAATAATAATAATAATAATAATCTTTATTGCAAGCGTCATGGTACATAAAGGGTTTAAAGGCTCCGGCAAATCCTATATTGGCTTGCGAGACGGAGGGACGCGGGAAGTCACCAAAAACAAGCCAGCAATAACACAATACAAATCAAATACAACACTTTAAACAGATCAGTACAAACACTGAATCTAAGGCTGATTCAGAAACAAAATTAACATCAATAAAGACATTGAATTTAAGGCTGATTCGAATCCGAAATTTAAACTGAGGAATATCACACTGTGTCCGACATAGAAAAGCGGAACCTTTTATTTAGTTCTGTTCTATAGTTCAAAAAGATGGCAGATTTTGGGAGCTGATCGAACATCATGTTCTCACCCCGTACCTCATGAAACAGCGTCCAAAAATGCCAGATTACCACGGTAAATAATGCAAATGTAACATTTCGAGATCGCGGAAAATATGGATGTTGTTAAAGAGAACAGAATTATATGCCACACTTTTCAAAATACATTTACAATATTGTTCACCTCAGCATGCCACAGCCTTGCCCCGTGAGCAAACTTAGTCACCCGTACCTAAGTACACCGCATGTCAAGGAATGTCAAGGAATAGTTTCTAGGAACAAGGCTCCCATTGGCCGCTGCGCGTCAGTTTCAACGACCGCCACCCCATGGCGCTGCGTGTCCGTCAGCGCGACGGTAACACAAAGCGTCCAAGGTCAGAGCTGCAAGGAGAGGGCGCGCTCTGGCGTCGACGCTAATTCGCCGCAGCCGAAATAAGGGTGCGGAAAAATGACGTGCATGCTTTCGCATTCACAACTGATAAGAAGTGCTTATGTGTACCTTGAGCCCTTCTTTATCGTTTTTCTTTGCATTTATTTGTTGTTGTTGTGTTGGGTGGGTGGTGGGGGGGGGGAGTATTTCGGTAGAACCGTAAAAAAAGGATATGGTAATTATGTTAAATTTCTGGATAGACAAAATGTTTCTTGAACTTTGGCGCGTATGCATACCTGTAACATCAAAAAAGTAAAACATGTTAATGGATAATTGAAAAGTAACGTACGATACTTTTTATCGGTAACGGTAACGCCTTCCTTTTAGTTTGACGTAACGTAGGTCGCTAACGCGATCCTTTCAATTGTAAGTAACGAGTAACGTATTGCGTTACTTTTTTCGGTAACCCTTACAACACTGCTCATAAGCCTGCCCTGCGGCCCCGGTGACTGCTTCTAGAGGGCGTCCGCGTGGTGACCCCCAGCGCCTCCGCGCAAGCTTGAGCTTTCGGACGCCACAGTGCGATGAAGGCAGGCCGAAGACTGATAAGCCGCGTTTACATGAATGCCACTTCAGCGCATCGACTCTAATCGTTCTTCGATTGAAGCCCACTTGGCAGTGTTTACACGAATGCGCACCAAGCTCAACGCGAATCTGGCGCCACGCCATGTCAAAGCTCAAAGTTAAAAGCTGCGTCTCCGGCCCCAGCCGCACCACCTGACCACGTTTTCCGGTGCATCGCACGCGAAGGCCTTTCGACGCTTTCGGCGGGCGTAAAGATCGTGCCCGCTGTCTTTGGTGCTGTGGAAGAAGTTACGAGACGGAAGAAACATCAAAACCCAAGCGTTTAGGGCTCCGGGTCGGGACGCCGGGCCACTCTGGACCGGAGGCGACGTGTGTGAGCACACACTGGCAAGCGAAATTGTTTCCAATGCGCTTTCAGGACTCTATCGCGCTTCGCCTGGCCAAACCTCGCCGATCGCAGCCAGGCAAACCGGACCACGAGGCCAAAAGGCTCCGGCGCAGCCAGGAACGGCACCGAGATAGGAGCTGCCATGTAGTGCTCGGAGCTCTCGGCGTCGTTCGTGCTTGCGCTGAAACCTTTAGGGACTGCCATGGACGCGCAAGTCGTACTTCGCAAGCCTTGGACGGGGGCCTCCCTCACCGAGCAGCTCAACTATATTACGCTCACTTATGATGGCAATAAAAGCTCGCGTTTCGTTTTGGCAGAAAACTCCGGGCGACCACACGGAACCGTTCTCCGCGCCACCGACGAGGTTGGCCGCCGCCACGTTCTCAGCTGTTCACTCGCGTCCGCAACCAAAGCCTCCCCGTTCCAAAACGCGATGCGATCTCCGCTTGCATGGGCTGAATAGGGAGTTTTCGCAGATCGTTTTCGCCGTCCCGCAACGCTCTCCGCAACCCGGTATACGAACCCCGGAACTTTATAGTCAAAGCCATCGGCGCACAGGCGCAGTAGCGGCGTTTTCGTTGCGAAGTGCTTAGCGGAGGGGGAAACACGAGCTACCAAAGGTCCCTAATGTATGCTCACTCGCTGTCTCGATCCACCTCTGTCTGGCTACTTGAATGCGATGCGCTTCATTAGCGTATAATGCCGTTTGCATGACCGCATTGAATGCGACAACTGGATTCGATGCGACTAAGTCGCGTTCATGAAAACGCGGCTATAGAGTGACGGTGTGGAGCGCACTGTGAAGCCTTTCAAACGGGTATCACGAGGCTGCCGATGATTGCGAGGCGACCCTCTTGAAGGCCCGCCTACGCGCTGAGAGGCGACGATCGTCACCGCCGTTGGCTCGCCTCTCGGTTGTTGCTCGGTCGTCCCGCAATGCCCGAGAAAAGATCCCCGCTGAAGGCGCCGACAGGAAGCGAAAGCGGTGCGCGCGGAAAGGTGATGAATCGTATTTGAAACGGCAAAAGATTCTGGAATTTTTAGGGCTTTTTCTTAATGATAAATCAAAGCGGCTGACCTTGCGCGCAATTGGTTTTACGAGGGACAAAGATTGTTTGGTGAAATGTGTCGGCGTTAGACCGTTTAACTAAATCACAATTAATGAGGTAGAGGCGGCAGAAAAAAGCATTACGAACTAATTTAAAAGTCCATTACTGTCAAGCCTCCAGAAATAAGCAATTTATGTGGCCGAATAATTAGCGCGATAGAGACGTTTGCAAGCAGCCACGCTTTGAAGGCTAGTCTGGCCAGGGTAAATGGAAAACGCTTTGTTGATATAGCACACCGCCTGGTGAGAGTTACGAAAATGCAGAGGGTAAGCAAATTGGCGAAGGAAAGAAGTCATACTTTTGGTTAACTTCTAGGCTAGGTGGCACAAGCTACCGCCAGATATGAAGTGTACAGCCATTAGCATCCATCCATCCTGTTTGGGCTCCAGTTTGGAAACCGTGGCAACGCCTCAGCAGTAGGGGTGTCGCGAACTTTTGTAGCACCGGAGGTTTAGGTCGAACTTTCGGGGTTCGACTGATTCGAACCGGTTCGACAAACCTTCGACCTTTAAACCAGATTCGACCGGTTCGACCTTTTGGACAGTGCGGCCAGACCTTGATACAAGCATGTCTAGGTTTGGAAAAAAATATTTATGCAAAGGGTTATTTTATGTTTATGAATAGTTGCAATTAAAATAAACTAATTCTAATCACTGAAGACGTTAATAACTTAATTTTTTGTACCGTATTAACTGAAATAACCAATCAGTGCTGTCCTTAATTCGTCCCTTAGCCATCACCATCCAATCCGAAGCCAACTGGCCAGCCTGTCGCGCATGCGCATAGCAGTCGAACCTGAGTCGAACTTTTGTCGAACTTTTCACAAGCAGTTCAAAAAAGTCGAACCTGGTCGAACTCGAACCTCGACCGGTTTGCGACACCCCTACTCAGCAGTGCGTTATCATCAGTCTATCACCTACACCAGCAGAAGATGGCGGCGCCCAGAGGCCGTTCTTGCAAACGTCTACAGCGAGGTATTCATAATTCACCCAATACAAAATCGCGGCGAGCAAATGGAAAGACGTGAGCATGAGCAGGAGAGCGAGGTACACGTGTTGTCTTCCTCTCCTCATTGCACGCATGCGCGGGTTGCGGAAGGGGGCGCCCACCGAATGCGCCGCACAGTGCCGTATATCGGGAGAAGAATAAGAAGAAAATAGATGGTGTTATAGAGAATTTGGCTATATGGGGAGAGTTTGGCAATCTATGATCTTGCCGCCGTAATGCCCCCCTCCCGAGTGAGCCAATCAGCTCGCGGCGCAAAGCGAGACGCGTGAGCGCATGCGCGTGAACTCCCGGCTGCTCCCAGCTGAGCGGGGAGGGCCGCCATTTTCATTATTTCGAACGGCGGAATGCATGGGATCGACATCCCAATTTCGGTTCTTTCCTTTTATTTGGCAGGCTCTGGCAAGAAAATGATACAGTGTTATTTCTCGGTGGCTTAAAAACCTAACTAATGAATTTTCTTCACGTTTGAACGCAAACTTTGATTCAGGCGAAAGAGAAAAAAGATCGAGCTACACCTAAGCATTCCTTATGAGTTGTGGATGCGAAAGCACGCAAGCCGCCCGTCCGCTCCCGTTTTCCTCTGCTGCGTACTTTTTGTCGCTGGTCGGCGCGTGTCCTCCCTGGTGACCTTGGACGCTCCGCGCTGATGGACACGCAGCGCCAAGGGGTGAGCGGTCGTGGAAACTGACGAGCGCAGCGGCCAATGGGAGCCCCGTCGACGCGCGCCAGCCAATGGAACCGAAGGCGAAATTCTAGGAGCCGTTTTCGCGCTTCAAACTGATGACGTCAGCTCGCTCCATGAGACAGTCAATGCTTTCGCATTAATAAGCCCGTAGCAGGCGACGCGTAGCCTCAACAGTGCTCGGCGCCGACAGCGTTGCGTCAAAATGGCGGTCGTCTCCTCTTTCCTCCCTTCTTTTTCTCTCGCTCCTTCGGCGCTGCTCTCCCTTTCCTTCACTTTTCTCCCCTCCAGCGATTTCGTCGCCACACCCACTGGCCAAACTCTCCCCATATACGGCTCTGGCACCGCAGTCTTCACAACGCCTCTCAAGAGGAAGGAGCGGACTGCACGAAAGGAGATAGCCTAAAAGAAGCGGCGATGCGCTGAGTATATGTAAACGCGTGCTCGACGTGCCGAAAGACCAATTGCACCTAGAACTAGAATATAACACCGGCGACACTACGTCATTGCTGGATCCCCGAGCCGCCCTAGGCGGCAAATACGCTGACGCTCGGCGAGAGTCGCCGCAGGGCGCCGTTGGATCCATCTTAAACCGTCGTCGCGTGCTAGGGTTACGCTGGTTGTGAGACACTGCAAGGGGCCCTGGCGGTGATGCTGACTCATGGCAGGCGGCACTGCGTGGAGCCACTAGTGATGACGTATGAGGGGAAAGATACAGGGCCTTGTCGTCTAGATCGTATTGCAAAGGAACACTGCCTGAGAAAGAGAGAAAGAGAGATGGACGTTAGAACAGGGAGAGGACCAAGGTGTCCTCGTCCTGCTATGACACTAAATTCGTGCGATGAAACGAGGAGCCGACAATATGTACATTTTAAAATTAAATTTGCTCGTAATTATTTTTTCTTTATATTTCAGCGAGAATGCCACAGTAAAAGTGAGAGCTCTAAGTCAAACTGACTACACGCTTGAAAACGTTATACGGGCAAACCTGAAAGGTATGTAACACTCGGAGGGAGGGGGATAGGGTTTAAGAGGGTCAACATTTTAACCCTCCGTCCAAATTGATTCCAATTTCTAGGGCGATTTAAGCCCTATTAGGAATGGTTAAATCCAAAGTCTCAACCTTATCGACCAATTCTACAGTATCTTGTGTTTCTCAAGTTCCAAAAAAGAGACTTCATTAGGAAATGTTTTAAAGAAAAATTATAATTTCAATTCAGAAATATTGTGTTTTAATGTGAAATCGAATGCCCATATGGCAAGTTATTGAGAAAAAGGCAATTCTATAGAAAATACAATAAAGCTCGAAAGTAACAAAAACATTTCACAAATATATTTTTTTCTGTTTTAGACTTAACTTCCAATCATAAGGGCGTGAGTTTTTTTTTTGTAAGTTTTTAATATGAGTAATTTAACTGTTTATTTTTATGAAATTTCAGTTCAGGACACCCTTAAATTACGTTTTTACACTACCAGAACGTCAAACGACACATTTTCTCATGCAAAATTACCTGGCAAAAAGTGAAACTGAGAGAAAATGCGTTTGATGTTCCAACTTCAGGTTTTTTTAATTTTCTGTGAGAGCCAAGCATGCAACATTCACCCGGACCATAGGTAACACCTTCCTCTTTGAGACTTCAACATCCCTTTGGCATAAGCTACCAGCTTGCGTCGCTTGTGAGCAAACTCTCTCTGGTACCACGCAATCCTCGACAGATAAACTACCGAGAACTAAGAGGCAAACGATACTAAAGGAGAGCAGCAGAGTAACAACCTGATTTGAAGTGTAAGATACTGTCAAAAGGGCACTGCTGAAAATAACACAATACCATGTCACCGGGCAGGACCAATTGTAAGCCCTGTTTCGGGTCTCAACGTAACATTGCCCTGTCCCACTGAAGTAGTTTATAAAATCCCTTTGAGTTGTGGTAGCAGGTAGGGTGTATATAGGTCAAACCGGACGCTGTCTTAATGACAGATTGCGAGAATACGCGGCCTCACTAATGAATGGTTTTGGTTCACAGCTACCATTGATGGCAAAGTTTGTGGATATTCACCTTTATTCAACGGTGTGCAAGTGACGGCGCGTAGAAAAGGAAGGTTGGAAAAGGAGATGCTAGAAGTGGCTCTGATACACTATTCTGACCAAGGCATGCACGTGTATTAGCATCGCATCTTTTCATTTAATAAAAAAAATAGTACGGTTTTATCGGTCTGGTTTAGGACTTTTGTGTTTTTTGGTTGCGTAGGGCAACCGAAAAATGTTTTCATATGGCGGTTTGTTTTTCATGAACTTTATGCGTCCTTCCTTTTACGTTGTGACGCTGTTTATTGTGTATTGCACATGCATGAATCATGACAATGTTTCTATTGCTGCCTTTAATCATGAAGATAACTTCGTTGTTTTTTTTGTATGGACGCTGGGTCGACTTTTCTCGTCAAGATAGTTGTGACGGGCGTGAGATACGTTTGCTCGGTGCAATTTTTCAATGGCCCTTTTAGTTGCAAGTTGGTGCTCGTTGTTGCGACGACCTTCCTTGGCCCCGTCCTGGAGTTGGCCTTCACCTGCCGTCAACGGTAGCAAAGCCTCTTGTCGCGTTGGGCTTGGCGCGGGCCAACGACGCTAGACAGAATAAATCACAGATCCCCGAGACCAGCCCTTGAAACATCGGGCCGGTGGGCCTTCGCTGAGGGCCCTAAACACAAAAAGAACGTCTTCTGGAAGCTGTTAGGTTGGCGGAGAAGGAACAGACACTACCGTAGGCCAGAGTGCCACGTAGAAGAACTGTTCTTTTGTCGTCTTCTACCCTCTGGCCGCTAAGGCAAGCCGGTAGGTGGCGCGATGCTCCATACCACACTTCCCCTTTTATGGAGAGTATCGCTGAGGTGGTGGTAAGCAGCGGCTGCTCTCACAGTGGGCATGAGAGGTCTCTTGGCATCCTTGTGATGACGAGTCAGTCGCCGCGATTTTATCGGCGTATGGAACAAGATGAGTCATGTTCCTCCGAACGGTGCCTTCATCGGTATCCACGGTGTAGGACCTGGGTTCCTGTGCTGGCTGCTGTACTGTACCTCTTCTGGGGTCTACAACCCAGACATCTGTACCATCCAAGATGTCCACTAAGTCACGAACTCCGTGGTGGCGATTGCAAGCCTTTTGTTGTTGTTCCCGACTTCCTTTCTCGAAGCTTTTCAGCCGGTCTAGATCGAGGGTCACTGGAAGCAGCATCTTGCTTGCTGTAGGTATGTGTATTCGGAGACGTTTTCCCATGAGAAGTTCCGCCGGGCTGTACCCGTTTTTTAAAGGTGTCGTGTGGTACGAGAGAAGTCTCGTGTAGGGTTCTGCCGTTTTTGACATCGACGTTTTGATTATTTTTACGGCAGCTTCCGCTAAACCATTGCTTTGGAGGTAGCGAGGGCTCGATGTCGCATGTCCACATCCGTACTCCTTAGCAAATGTAGCAAACGCGGAGGTCGCTACGCGAGAAAACTGACATCCGTTGTCGGAAACAACAACCTCAGGTATGCTGTGACGAGCAAAAAATGACTTGCAGTGGGTGACAACTACTTGCGTAGTCAGGCTTTGTAGTCGTGCGATTTCTGGATATCGAGAAAAATAATCGTTCACAATGAGCCACCGGTAGCCTTTATGGTAAAAAGATCCATTGCCACCCTCTGCCATGGTCTGTCAGGAAATTCTGTCGGAAGCAGAGGCATTTTCCTGTTCGTTGACCTTTCAATACAGGGATGACATTTTTTACTGTCTCTTCCACATCCTTCTGTAGTCCAGGCCACCATACTGAGCCTGTAGCTCTGGTTTGAGTCCTTACGATGCCGAAGTGACCTTCGTGTAGAAGTCGCAGGACTTCGGGTCGGCAGTTGACTGGCACTATTACCCTTGCAGCGTAGAGAAGCAGATCTTCCTTAACAGTGAACTGATGCCGGAACTGGTAGTAGGGCTTCACGTCATTGTCGAGGTCTCGTCTGCTGGGCCAGTCTCGTTGCCAATACTTCCTCAAAGATTGGCAGACGGGGTCTGCTTTTTGGTGGTCAATAATCCACTGAAGACATGTATCTTTGAATGAAAGTGTAGACCTGATGTGTTGGACGAAAAGCTCCAACATCTCTCTCTAGGTCTAGAGGGAAAGTGTGCTTGAGAGGTCCCCTTGATAGCGTGTCTGCGGCGAAAAGTTCTTTCCCTGGCATATATGTGATTGTGTAACTATACCTCATCATACGCATGCGCAACCGTTGGAGTCTCGGGGTGAGGTCGTCTAGAGCTTTGCTTGAGAAAAGAGGCACAAAGGGCTTGTGATCGGTCTCGAGGTTAAAGAACTTGCCGACTAAGTAATTACAAAACTTCCCACAAGCCCAGACGAGCGCTAGACCCTCTTTTTCAATTTGATGGTACCGTTTTTCGGTGTCGCTCAGCAGCCTGGAAGCGTGCGCGATGATTTTATATTTGCTCCCTGCTTGTTTTTGTCTAAGGACGGCGCCGATTCCGTAGGAAGACGCATCCGCCGTTACTACAGTGTCTTTTCCAGGGTCGTAGACACCGAGGACAGGCTGTGACGATAAAATCGACTTCCACTTGTCAAATGCATCTTGTTGAGCTGGTCCCCAAACGAACTCTTGCTTTCTACTAAGCATAGAGCTGAGTGGTTGAAGGACGGTTGCTAGGTTGGGAACAAATCTTGCCAGGTACGTTGCCATTCCCAGCACTCTTTGTAGCTCTGCTTTAGATGTAGGTGGGGACATGGCGTTGGCAGCTTCAACCTTGGTATCATGCGGACGGATACCGTGATCGTCGATCCTGTGACCCAGGAACGTGAGTTCTTGGACGTTGAAGGAGCATTTGTCCTCGTTGAGCATCAGACCGGCCTTTGTGAGGCGTTGCAAGACGGCGCGGAGTCTCGTGTTGTGCTCTTCGGGAGTGGAGCCCCAAATAAGAACGTCGTCCATGTGGCAAACGACACCACTTGTTCATTGTTGAATGCTCTGGAGCTGAAGAAATTCCGAAAGGAAGCCGGTTGAAGCAGAAACACCCAAAGGGTGAAATGAATGTTGTGAGCTGGTTGCTGTCTCCACTTAGTGGTATCTGCCAAAAGCCAGAGTTTGCATCGAGTTTGGAAAAGTACCTTACCCCAAGAAGGAGTCCCAAGGTATGCTCAACTGACTGTATAGGGTGCCATTCTCGGAATATGTGGCGATTGAGTTCGTTGAAATATACGTATATTCTCACAGCACCGCTTCGCTTAGGAACGACCACCATAGGTGCACACCAGGGAGTTGGTTCCTTTACGGGTGATATTACTCCCATTTTTTCCATTCTCTGGAGCTCTTCTTTCGTCTTTTGGTAGAGCGGGATAGGCACTCGACGTGGCGAACTCAGTGCGAATGGTTTTACGTCGTTCTGAAGTTGTACGTGGTATGCATCGGGGAGCTTGCCTAGCCCTGGGAAGAGCGCAGGAAAGTTTGCTT
Source organism: Ixodes ricinus (assembly GCA_037355805.1). NCBI lineage: Eukaryota > Metazoa > Arthropoda > Arachnida > Ixodida > Ixodidae > Ixodes > Ixodes ricinus. The sequence goes on from JAZHYW010027748.1 coordinate 13,771, forward strand.
TTGGGTCGACTTTTGAAGAGCTGTCAGGAATGTGTGGGCTTGGACTAATCTTGTTGACCACCGATACCAATTGTAAAGCTTGTATTGCAGGCTTATCGAGCAACGGTGTACGGAGGTCTTCTAGGATGTAGACGTCTTGCACCGAAGTGCGGTCTTTGTACGTGATCTTGAGACGAGCTGTCCCTTGCGTTGCCAAAAGGTTTCCGTCCGGTCCGTGAAGCTGACGGGGTGGTGCGATCAGGAGCGACCGTGGGAAGAGATTCTGGAAGATGGAGGGCGAGATGACCGTCTCGTCGGCGCCTGTGTCCAGTTTGGACTTCACGGTTTCCTCTTGAAGTTTCACCTCTACTTCCCAGATGTCAGCTTGATGACGTGTTGCGCTGTCGATAAATCCAACTTCGTCATCATCGTCGTCAGATGGCCCAACGAAGTGGACTTGCTTGGAAAAGCAGACTTCGGAGAAGTACCCTTTCTTATGGCAACTCCTACAAGTCTCGGGTCGAGCTGGACAGGACTTTCTGGAATGGCGGGTTCGTCCACCCCATGGACATTCTTTCTTGTCGCGTTGGCGGTTCGTCTTGGACGAAGCAGTCCGTTTATGTTCTGAACTGCCTGGTGATCGGGCGCTAAACGTAGATGAGTGGCTAGTTGAAATTCTCATTGTGTCAAGCTTGTTGACGCTGGTACCGGCTTTGAAGTCTTGGTTCAGCTCGGCCTGCTGCTGACGCACGTTTTCAACTTGCCTAGGCGACTCCACAGCCTTGGGAAGAGTTAAATCGGCATCGAGCTGGAGTTTTGCAGAGAGCTTTTTGTCGCGGATGCCGATGACTATCCGATCTCGTACGAATCGATCTTGCAATGGGCCGTAGTCGCAGTACTTAGACAGTACGCGCAGCGACGTGGCAAACTCTTCTATGGACTCGCCTTCTTGTTGGACGCGGGAGTTTAAACGAGCTCTTTCAAAAATTACGTTTCTTCGTGGTATAAAATACGCATCGAAGTTGCTCATAGTGATATCGAATTTCTTGGTCTTTACTTCGGTCAGTTGGAATGTGCCGAAGATGTCCTCAGCTTGGTCCCCCATAATATAGAGAAGAGCGTCGACCTGGTGTTCTTCGGGCTTCGTGCTGAGTCCAGAAGCATTGTGGAAGCGTTGAAAACGCTCCTTCCTATTCGGCTATTCGTTTAAAGACCAGAAAGAAAATGGTTCCGGGGGCTGTATCACGAACGATGCCGCAGCAGTAGCCATTCCTTCCTGCGCAGGTTCGCTTCTCCGGGTTTCTCAGAAGTCAGTGCTGGTAGTGGTATTTCCTTTACGGCCGCAATTCCACTTGACATCATGCTAGGTTGGCGAAGAAGGAACAGACACTACCATAGGCCAGAGTGCCGCGTAGAAGAACTTTTCTTTCGTCGTCTTCTACCCGCTTGCCGCTAAGGCAAGCTGGTAGAAGATGTAGACAGACCATTCGGAGTGTTTCACGAAACACTCCGAATGGTGTGTTTACCGCGTCCAAAAAAGTGGTCCCTTGATTTCCGCCTGATGACGTCACACAAGTGTCATGCTCTCGCCGGCCGTGATCCTGGAGGTGTCCCAGCAGAGGTGGCGGATGTGGCAGACGTCTCTTCTGCTGCAGGTCGCTCCCTAGTACGGCACTCCGTGGAAGCTTGGGCAGCCAGAAGTTGGGACGCCGCGACGACAGCGACGCACGCATTCGCTCGTGCTTTTTGCCAGCATTTCTACGATCAACCGCCAGGATCGCGACATCTGATAGCAGGACACTCCGGCTTCTGTGACGTCATTTGTTGCCACTTCGGGACGACTTCGTATGTACGGGTGAGATAGGAGGCTAAGCACACCAGTCAGAGACGCGCTCCAGGTACCATATGTGTAACGAAGAGACCCTGAACGATCTAGGCCTCTATTAAAACGTCGGTTGCCGCTCTGATTAGGCTTAGCGGAGGCTCCTTTTCACGTTGCGGTTCCTTGTAAACTATCGCGTGACGTATGGCCATAAGTGCTGTGATTGCCGACGCGCCGTTCAGTTCTCAAAAACATATCTGTTCAGAGATAACATTTTTAACCCTGGAGAATGGGGAAACAGAGGGGGAGCCATTGCACTTTAGATTAAGTTGTCATTCAGTAAGGTGGGGAGTTGTCAAGTCTGTGCTAACGAACTCACTCAAGTTTTCTTGTTCTCACCGTTTAGGCGCAGGTTTAAAAAAGCAGCTTCGTATTTTGTTCTTCGCTGACAACAGCAGGCAGTTCGGGTCTTCTGTCATCCATTGCTTGCTAACAAATTCTGGTTACCGAAGGACGTCGAAGTAGAGAAAAGTGGGGTTGTTTCTTTGTCTTATTTTCATGTCCCCCATAAGCTTAAGGCCCCAGGGGGAAGTTCGGTGCGACAGCTGTTTTTAAACCAGATTTTCGGCTCACCGGCTTACGCCCTTTTGATCACAGAAGGCAGGTTTTAACAAACAAAAATCAAGGACCCTTCGGTGGATTGCGATCTGGGTGTAATGTACAAGATTCCTGTGAAGTGTGGTTCTTGCTATGTGGGCCAGAAGGCTAAGTGTCTTAACCACAACTTAATTGAATACAAACGAACGGTGGAAAAAAAATCCGAAGGCTCAGAATTAGCGGATCATCTCTCTTCCTGCAGCAATTGTGTCGTTGTTCGGAAAAATACTGAAGTGGTCCACAGGGAAAGGGATTGTTACAAATGTTTAGTGAAATAGTCGTTGATGATTGATGGGCATGCTAGTTGTTTGAGCGACATGTTCATTTCTCTGAACAATTGCATCAAAGCGTTTTTTTTTAATTTAGAACCGTTTTATTTTTGTTCTATTAGTATCTGATTGACCTCATTCCTTTTGTTGCTTAGTGATAATTCGGTTGTTCACTTTGACTAAGTCCTCAGTTTCTCTCCGTAGCACGGTGCAATCTATCATCTCCTTGTTGCGGAATCTGGTTTGAGGGTTGATATGTACCCACTTTGGATACGTGTGTCCTGGTTAGACACGCGTGACATCATCGCTGTCCTCCATGTCTTCTTTTAATCTGTTAAGCTTTTTTCTTCTCTTGGTTGCCTATTTAAGGTTGTGTCTCTTAAAATAAACCTCAATTTTGTTTGGAGATTCGTGTTGTCCTGCCCCTCTGTTTCCCAACTCTGGCACCCTTGCATTACAAGATTGTTCAAACTCGTTCTATTTGGATCTAAATACATTGTCATTTTGTTATGCGCTGGAGGACACATGCAGCGAAAAAGCTTTAGCAGGTTTCATTCCCTACCATCGTACTCGCTGCATTTACTACACTGCGGTTATATGTTAGCCTGTTTCAGACAATCGTCTCATGAGTTAAATTTGCGAAAATGCTAACCGATTTGCTTCAATTGCAAAAGTTCTGACCACGATGCTCCGCAATGGTCCGCAATGCTAATTATTGCCCTTTTCATTCAAGTCAAGCTCTATATTTATCACTAAAAATTAACAGAATTCAAGGGTCATATAAAATGAACCTAGTAATAAGTCAAGCATTCTCACCAACAGGTGCTTCTGCAGATTTAAAGTGTTCGGCGATGATGCTCAAAAGTAAAAATTCGGAAAGTAAATATAACTATGCCAAGTTACAATTTATAACCAAGTTACAGTTATGGTTACGAAATTTTTATTCTAACTTATTCAGTTACAAATAATGTTACTAATTACAATAACGTACATAGTTGTAATTAGTTACTTTGCGGCTTTGCTTCACAATCAAGTCAGTAGTAGTGTGCAGCCTGAGAACATGTCAGCTGCGTATCGTCTAAACTCTAAACTATTTTAAAAGTGCGATACAATGTTTTGTACCCCAAAACCAGGAACACTCCCAAGTGCTACTCCAGTTCCCCCAGGAAGCTACACGTACGCTGAGTATGATAACTCCACCTGCTATTCCAGAAGTACTCCCTTTCCTGATAGGGGTAAGTTCAGGTTTCATGTCTCGACAAACGTGGAGCATGTTTTGTTAGTGGTACCTACAATTTTCACTGCAGAAACGATTTTCCCACGCAGGTGACGCTGCAAAACCGCAACTGAGTACACCAGACTATGATGATCTAAATGAAGATATTCTAAACGAGTTGTTCCCCTTCCCAGAAAATCCTGAGTATATGGACATGTATGTGGTATACAACGAGCCGCAATGTTACGTTCTCAGGAGTCCCGCAGCCTGGGGAGGTAAGGTCATTAAAACTTCAGCGATGTTCTTGTCACACTCTCTTGTTTTTCGCTCATTTAAGTGGTAAAGATAGCAGTACAGTTTGCTTAATAACGGAAGAAGAAATAGCAAAATCAAGCTTGCTTAACAGAGGATTCTAGAATGAAGCCAGCTGTGCATGAGGCGTACTACGAATTATTTATTTTGCTTTGATTTGATTTAGATTTTATGTAAACACGTACTATATGTGTAAGGTAAAGGTAATGACTATTTCGACGTTCACTTTCAAAATAATATTCAATATTTTTACATCCGTGACGCAACTTCCTCAAGACGTGAAGGTATTTTCAAAAACATTTTGGCGTCCCTCGTCTAAATATTTTTGCTATTATTTTTGACGTCTCAAACTACTTTGGAGCTTCCGAGTCCGGACTGGGGAGCGATCGAAAGTGGCGGTCAAAACATTATTATCTTGCTTGCCGGCAGCGTCGCGGTTCGACGCGTATTTTCCGAAAACAAATAACGCGCAGTCGGCTGCTGTTTTCATGACCTAAAAAGTCGGTTAATTCCTGCAGGGGACTGTTAGGTTTGTTTTCGTGTATGAAGGGATGTCCAAACAGGGTAGATCGCAAGCATGCACGCGAGCAGGAACGTGAACCCACATGAGCCACGAGATGCAAAGTGCCTTTAATGTCCCACTGCGCCTGCTTTTATACCCCTGCTGTGACGTCAGATCGTACATCAGGTGACGTCACATATATGATACATCTTCCTTCTTTTCTTCCTTTTTTTAGGTGAGATGACGCTTACTTCACTTGGTTGAAGTTTTCTTCGTAGGTCAATCTCGTTGGCGGGTGAGGTGCTCTAGCCGACCTGCGCGCTTGATATGTTCGTTCACTGCGCGAGGTGTGAGAGCTTGCGGTGGTTGGTTGGGGAAGCTGTGGCGACAGCAATGGTAGTGGTATAGGTGAGTCGGCTCGGGAGTGTCCATCGTCTTCGTCTTCACCGTGCAAGCAGAACGATTCATGTGTCAACTTTAGATGCTGTCTGTTTCTGCAAAGTACGCTGTTGTTCTCTGTCAGAACTGCATAAGACCTTGCTGCGACCTGACGGAGCACTTTAGCCCTGAGGTTCCAGCCAGTAGGCAAAGCTACTCTTACGATATCACCGGGACGGAGAAAATGCAGGAAACGTCCACCTTCGTTTTGTCTGTGCTTACGCACCTGCGTCCCGGGTGCCTGTGCGAAGTCTGGCACTCGCGATCGTAGCCTTCGCCCCATCAGGAGCTCACTCGGAGTTCGGCCGTCCTCCAGCGGTGTGGTCCGATAATTGAGAACACCTAGCCAGAAGTCCTCTCCTCCTTCCGTTGTTTTCTTTAGGATGCGCTTGGCTATCTGTATCTCTTTTTCAGCTAAGCCATTTGAACGTGGGAAGCGAGGACTCAAGGTTGTGTGCCGAAAGTCATAAAGAGAGGAGAACGCCTTAAATTCTTTCGATGAGAACTGTGGTCTATTATCTGAGCAGACCTCGAAAGGCAGACCGTGTCTCGCAAAAGTGGCACTCAATTTGTCAACTACGGTTCGCGCCGTAGTATTTTTTAAGGGTTCGATTTCGAGAAAGTTTGTGTGAGTCATACGTGACCAAATACGGGTTGTCGGCATATTCAAACAGGTCTACCCCAACTCGCGTCCAGGGGTGAAGAGGAGTTTCACGCAACAGCAGTGGTTCACACGGTTGAGAGTATGAGTGCCTCTAGCAGATGCTACACCTACCGATCATAGCTTCTATGTCGGAATTCATGCCGTGCCAAAAAACAAGGTTACGAGCTTTGGCTTTACACTTAAAAATCCCCTGGTTACCATCATGAATACGCTTTAACATTTCTGGTTGCATTGACTTAGGAATGACTACTCGAGTTCCTTTAAACAGGATGCCATTAAGAACCGACAACTCTTACGTCATGTCTCGATAAACGCCCGTCAGAGTTTTGTTGTTAGATACCACTGTAATAACTTTTTGGAGAACCGGATCGTGTGAAGTGCTTTCCTGCTGCCTCCTGAGAGTTGTCGGGGATACCTTGTCAAAGAGGACATTGGTAGCATGAACCTCGACATCATCCGCAATGTCATCGTTGGCTGTTACCACTGGAACTCTAGACAGTGTGTCTGCCAAAACCAGTTCTTTTCCGGTAACGAACTGAATGTCAAAGTCGTATTTTAGTAGCCGAAGAAAAAACCATCGTAGTCTCGGTGGCATATCCCCCAACACCTTATTGACGATTTGAATAAGTGGCTTGTGATCAGTTTCAGCTGTAAACTTGATGCCATAGACAAAAGCGTGGAATTCCTCGCAAGCCAAAGTTAGAGCAAGAGTCTCTTTCTCAATTTGTGGATATCTGGACTCGGCATCCGTTAGTACCCGGGAAGCGTAAGCAACAGGTTTCCACCCTTTGCCGTGACACTGAAGTAATACTGAGCCCATTCCAAATCTGGATGCGTCAGAAGAAACTTTGGTGCGCTTCCTTGGGTCAAGAATAGTCAGCTGCGGGCGTTGTGACAAGGTTTTTTTTAGTTCTTGGAATTCTTCTTGGTGACTTGGAAGCCTTTCAAATATCACGTCCTTCCTTAGCAAATTCCTTAGAGTTGTCGTATTTTCTGCCAGGTGGTGCAAGTACTTGCTGAAATAATTAATTACTCCTAGCAGACGCTGGAGCGCCTTCTTGTCTTCTGGTGCAGGCATGTTAACTAAACTACTGACCAGCACAGGGCTGGGCTTGATGCCTTCAGAGCTGATAACGCCGCCCAGAAAAATGACTTCTCTCTGAGAAATTTGGCCTTTTTCTGCATTAAACGTTAACCCTGCATGCTGAGCCACTTGCAGTGCCGCTCTTAATCAACTGTCATGCTCCTGCTGGGTGCTGCCTCAGAACAAAATATAATCAATATAGACACGCACCCCTGGCAATCCCTCGAAAATTTCGCTCATTGTTTTCTGAAAAACCTCAGGGGCTGACGAAATGCCAAAAGGAAGACGCAAGTAGCGGTATCTACCAAATGGTGTAACGAACGTGCATATTTTTTGTCTGTTCGTCCAGTGGTACCTGGTGAAATCCTGCTTTGGCATCTAACGTAGTGAAAACTTTTGCCTCTGAGAGTTCTGCTTCTATGTCTTCCCTACGTGGTAGCTGATAGTGCTCGCGTTTGATGCTTTGGTTGACCATTCTAGGGTCCATGCAGACGTGGAGACTTCCATCCATTTTTTTAACAATTATCAGGGGTCTCACCCAGTCAATAGGTTCGTCAAAACGCTGGATGATTCCCGCCTTCTCCATGCGTCCGAGTTCAACCCGAAGGGGCTCCCGTAGCGCCAGCGGCACTCGTCGATCAGGCTGGACGGATGGATGAACGTCTTCCCGAAGAACCATATGGTAGTGGCGCTTCACGCATCCTGTTCCTACAAAGGTTCCTGGAAACTCGTCAGCAATAGCAGGAAGACTTGCGTGAACTGCACCTACGCGCGACACCAGTCGAAACGTCTCGCCTGCCTGCAGTCCAACAAGTGGCTGACGACCATTTTTCACGACAAAGAAGTCGACAGAAGCTTCCTTTCCGTTCATCTTCAATCGGAGCCTCGTCACGCCGAAGTGCTTTATAAGTCCACCATTGTAGCCTTGAAGTACTGCTCGGCTGGGCTTCAAGTCCGACGCTTTGCGCTGCTTGGTATAGAGCAGGGGTGGCTAAGCTGCGGCTCCCGAGCCGCATGCGGCTCTTCGCGTTTTAAAGTGCAGCTCGCGCCCCCCCCCTCCCCGACCACTCGTCCACTTCCCTCCCGGCCGGTCACATGAGCACTTCCCCAGAAAGAAAAATAGAACGCGTTTTAAATCGAAAGGCAGGTTCGTTTTGGTAGTCTTGTGCTACTGGTACCTTATGTACAGTTGGACTGCTTTTGACTCGGATAGATTGAAGGTAGTTCGAGTTTCGTTTCTCGCACCAAACAAAGTTTGCGCCTCAACCCCGCCGGCTCTTGGAAGTTTCGTGGATTTGTTTGCGGCTCTTAGGCTGGGTCAGCCTGGCCACCCCTGGTATAGAGTGAATGGGGCAGAAGGTTTGGCTGAGATCCGGTGTCCACTTTCAGTAGAATTTTACCTCCACCGGTGGAAGCGCTCACGATCCAGTCTGCCCGACCTTGTGGCCTCTTGACGCCAACGTTCAAAATATCAAAATCGTCATGGTCGCAGGGTTGTTCGCTGTGTCCAATGTCGATATTCTTGCTTACGCAACAGTTCTGCGCTTCTGCCGTCGCTTGTCGGCCTGCCTGGCAGCCTGCCGAAAAATGGTTTTTGTTTCCACAATTGTGGCAGGTATTGCCAAAGGCGGGGCAGCGTTGAAAGGCGTGCACAAGGTCACAGCGATGGCAGCGCTTCTTTTGCTTCTGAGTCTGTCTTGCGTTTCCTCTTCTGACTGCATCAGTCTGCCTGTCGTTGGTTTCCCATGCTTGATTTTGTTTCTCCGACACTTCTGCGGCTTGGCAGATGCGTATCGCTTTATCTAGCGTGAGGTCTACTTCTCGTAGAAGCTTCGTTCGCAGTTTCTTGTCGGCAATTCCAAACACAATTTGATCGCGCAGCATCGAATCTGTGATGCTTCCGAAATTGCATGACTAAACCTTGGTATTTAGGCCTCGGAGGAACTGCTCGAAAGGCTCACCTTCTTGCTGCTGCGTGACCCTGAAGACGTACCACTATTAAGTCTCGTTCTTGCGTGGAATGCAGTAGGCTTCAAATTTTCCAACCAACGTTGTGTAGGCCTCCTTGTCTTCCCCATCGCCAAACACGAAGTTGTTGTAGACCTCGATCGCTTCTTCTCCGGCTACGTGGAGCAGCAGAGCAGCCTTCTCGTCTTCCTTCTTCTTTGCAAAGCCAGTGGCCTTCAGGTACCATTCAAACCTTTGCTTGAAATTGAGCCAGTTCTGTTCAAGGTTACCGGTCAGCAGCAGTTGCTCGGGCGGTTTCAAACTGTCCATTTGGTCGTCGGTGGTGCTTGGTTCATTCGTTCTAAGATTCTATGTTGGCTGCGCCATGGATCGCAAGCATGCACGTGAGCAGGAACGTGAACACACATGAGCCACGAGATGCAAAGTGCCTTTAAAGTGGTCATGAAACGATTTTCCTACTTCTTCCTCCTTAGCTTTAATCCTCAACTCAAACACGAATTGTGAAATCACGTGGTCGTGACATTCCTGCGGCACCGGTGCGATGACCCCTAGCTTCCACCGTGCTTTTTATGCACACCATCGAACTTGTCATTCCCCAGTGACGATAAGTTCCGTCAGGGCACTCATTGGCCACGAACGCAAATCCGAATATTCGTCGACGGATTGATTGTTGACGAGCGCATACGTCCGAGTGACTTAGTTCTCGTGTTCAATGCGTGAGCTGGGCTCTGCTGACGTCAGTTTGGCGCCGGTGACGCGCCTTTGGAACCGCGGATGTATCATAGTGAAAAGGTGGAGAGCTTTCGAAGGGAAGAAGGTACAAAATAGTCCGCTATATTTTCAAATGTTCGTACCGAAAAGCTGGCTTTTGACTTTCTAGCCTCTTTCTTTTGGCCAACTAAACGATATGCGATTAGTAAAGTCCCAATTTAAAATCTATCATCCCAACCCAAAATTGGTTTCACGGGCCCTTTAATGTCCCGCTGCGCCTGCTTTTATACCCCTGCTGTGACGTCAGGTCATACGTAGCAATGACGTCAGGTGACGTCACATATATGATACACAGGACACTTCAAGGACACGTAATGCGACACTTCTCCGCTTAAGCCAAGTACCTTCGGGACGTTAAAGCTTTTCTTAGCTGCTGTTCGCTTGTGTGCTTGACAGAGGCATAGTCCATGCTCATCACGTGGGTCCGGACAGCCACTCACCCGCTCTGTTGGCTGTCAGCCAATTGCTCAAGGCCTCCACTGCTGTTCAAGTCTGATCCCAAATACGGGAAAGGGGAGGATACGTAGGTGCGGCAGAACAGATGGAGAGTTACCGATGTAAGAGAAAAACAGAGGAGGAGAGGTAAGAGGCCTAGATGAAGACGGACGGCCGAACTTCAACTTTCGCGTCATATGGCGGACCAGTGTCGCTTCACGCGTGCTGAAATATCCTGTTTCGACACCCCGTAAACCGTCATTTGGAAAGTCTTCATGTCTCGGCAGGTTTTACACCTCTATTGTGCGTTCGGGACTAGAGTTTGATTCTGCCGTTTGGAATTTTCTGGGAGTAACCAGCTCTGAGAGCCTAAAACGTGTGCAGAGAAAGTTGGCACGCATTGTGTACGACCGTTATTACGGCCGCCGGTCCTTTCATTTTTTTTTATTTTTAGCTACGAGCCAATGTTATTTCTGCTAAACTTGCAAACACTGGTGCCGGAATATCGAGAGTATGCAATTTTGAATAAAACTGCACATAGCAGAATACGTTACCCTACATTCTTTCTCTGCGGTCTCTAGATGTTTCTCTGCTGTCTCCACAACACATTTACGTGCAAGAGATGTGGTAATTTGCCCCATCCTACGAATTGAGAGCATATTTCAATGCACTGAATGCAGTGGTGGACATTTTCGGGAGTGAGAGGGATTTTAAAGGTGTACATATACTAAAATTAGTGTTCGGTCTTTCTGTGTGTTAACTTGTGTGTGTGGTTTTTTTTTTCTCATGAAAATGTATGTGTGCTTATGAATATGTACCAGTACTAAGGCATCGACTGTTTCTGAACACAAGACAAACAAATATCTAAACAAATATTTTTAAAATAATGTTTTCAAAGAATATAACAGGGATATTTACGAAACGCTGTGTCAGAATAGTCAGCTAAGCTCTAATTATGAAACAAAATTATTCAATGCCTATTCTTGCCTCTCTCCTTTAAGAAAAAAATTATACCCATTGAAATAGATTTTTTATTTTTATTTTTTGTGTGTGGTGACGCGATTAGCATTTTAGGTTTAGGGACAAAAAAACTTTGCTCATCCAGATTTTGTTTATTTTAGTAACGGTTAATATTACAACTTAATTAATAAAACGAAAAGTGAAAAAAGACAGACAGACAGAAGAGCAGTTAGTACACAGGACAAGCGCGGACTGACAACTGAAATTTTTATTTTACATTACAGTCATGTCCCGTTACTATGGACCCCGTTAATATGGATACCCCGCTATATAGACACCATTTTAGGGAACAACTTTAGAAAATACATGCCTTTTTGTCTCGTTTTTATGGACAACTCGCATTATGGACGATTTCTTGGTGGGAACGGAGGTGCCCATATTAACAAGACATCAACGTTTTAACTTTGACCAGCTCCTCCGCGCTGCCACTGATTTTCGTTTTCATTTGGAGTCACTTGCTTTTGCACGTTTGAGTACTTTCCCACTCGCCCAAAACTGCCTGCACCATCTTCACAATTAATTGGTGTCTCCTCGATTTTACAGGCTGCGACTTGTGGCTGAGAAAAACCGAGTTGAAACAAATAGTGGAGGACCTGAAAGATGAGATTATAGAAAAAGAAGAGGAACTGACTGAGGAGCATAAGGAAAGATTGGGAATCTATGAAAACTGTACTGCGCAAGATTATCAGATAGAAGAACTAAGACGATTACGTTGAAGATGACATTGAAAGATGGTTTCAAGATGCCGTTTGGAAACGGATTTCCCTCGACTGCATTCTCGCCTTTATGATAACCTGCGGAGCCCCAGTATTTAGAGTTTACAATCCGGTAACCTGCAATACCTCACTAACGGGGCAAGATGTGCGAATTTCCCAGAATTATCACGCGTGATCCTCAACTGCACGTCGGTCGTGGTGAGGGAGCAGCCATATGTATGCAAACTTGACATTAAAAATATCTGCCACTGTTTTGTGTCTTGTATCTCTGGAAATAAAATGAGTTGGAGAAAACACCGATTTCAATTAGCACTGACAGCAAACAAAACAAAATGGCATACGGGGTGTTCCAGCTAATTTGCGCCGAGACTTTAGAAAAGCATGGTGAACGCTAGGCGTTTCAAACAGACCCGGAATTGCTCAATTGAGTAAGTCAATTTATTTTTATGCAACTGTACAAGCAGCAGGTATGTTCCTTGTTCGTTTTTCCAATAGGGTAGTGAGCGTTGAGAACCATCCGATAGTGTCGTTTTTACTAAGGTAGCCTTTTCGTGTTTAACGTTTTCAAACAATAAAATTACGTACGTTTTTTTTTTTCTACGTAGTTAATGGCAAAATGCATTGCAGTTCGCCAGTTCGTAATTACGTGGAATGTTTTTAATATCGCGCAAAATCTTTGAGCAGTTTTTTAAGATAAAAAAAATTTACACACAAAGGCTACCTTTATGCAAATGATAGGATAGGATGTTGCTCAACTCCCCTGACACTTGTGTATAAGGGCGTTTGCGCACAAATTAAGAGTTTAAAAGTTAGATAGTATTAACCAGCGATCTTAGAATATCACAAGAAATATCTTGATTTGTTCGAGAGGACTGCGAACAATTTTGCATTAATTCAAGATGCTGTAACGTGCACCAGTTTTTTTTTTTTTTTTAAGTCTTGGCACAGGTTAAGTGAAACATTCCTGTATACCGTGTTGCGCATCCGTCCATACCGAACCGCACGCCTTCTTCCCACAGCGTGTACAGGAAGCAGCAAGTTCCTTGTGTTGCCGAGGACTGCAACACCAAAACGGTTTCAAAACCGGGCTTTACTCTAGCTCCTTTGCTCATCGGCCTCCGCTACTACAATTATAATTTTTTTTCTTTCTTTCCTTTTTTTTTGTGAAAACAATTAAGGAAACGTGTCAATATTTTGTTTAATCTTTCATTGGACCCTTTATCTTGAAACTATAAGGTGCTCAGTCTGGGCATAGCATGTTAATGCGGCGTGGGGTGGCATCGTCCTTTTCTTTTGGGATGGCGCACTATCGTTTTGTCTGGCTGCTTGTGTCCTTTACGATGATGCATTTTCATGATGAAAATACTCCCTGGAGAAGGGGAACAAGAAGGACAAAAGACAAACACAAATCTCCAAACACAGCTAGGTGACTGGTGAGCGACCGAAAAAATCCGCCTGGTCCGGGTATCGAACCTGGGACTTCTTCATTACAGGTGGAGCGCTCTACCAACTGAGCTAACCAGGGGTTAGACGTCAGTAGAGCCAACGGGTTTTATCATCGGTCGCTCACCAGTCACCTAGCTGTGTTTGGAGATTTGTGTTTGTCCTTTGTCCTTCTTGTTCCCCTTCTCCAGGGAATATTTTCATCATTCTTGTCCAGCTCGCTTGCCCCCTTGCATTTTTTGCAATATAATTAACGCATTTTCACTTGCGTCAAATTCGCCAAAGGAAATTCGACAGAGCGATAAATTGACCGGATGTTTTTGCACTTTTTGCACCCCCGGCGGCAGTCCTCTAGATTGCTTTCAGAGTGTCACGTCTGCGGCGAGGAGATTTGTTTCTACGATGGCGGAAGCCGCTTCTTGTTGCTTACCTTAGAGCAGGGGTCAGGCAACACCTCCTAGACTATACTCCGCGACAACTTTTCTTGGCAACGCACTGGAAGGTACAGGCACGCGTTCTCTCTCCCATTTTCAGCGCTGAATAAAACTGTGCGCGGGCTCTCCTCCTCTCCCCAGAAATGGCCGAAAGAGAAGGTCATCAGGGCCGTTCTGAAGCGGGGAAGAGAAGGCAATACACGGGGGTTGCCGTCATAGCAACGAGTTATTATTGATGCAGGAGTGTTCATTTCCTTAAATGCCAACTGTTCACAACACTTGGGTTAGGAAGCTAATTTTCTTAAACTTCCAAGTTATTGTTTCATAAAATCATTGATGTAAAATGCAAGAACAGAGTACTAGGTGTATAATTCTCGAGATAGGTAGGGTTTACTTTTAAGCACGAAATTGTGCATGTTGTAATTATCCCCGCAAGATGAATTATTTATGAAGAATACTTGCCAAAAATTACATGATGAAGAACGATTGAAAACGGCATTTTACATCACTGCATCAACAAGGTTGACTTAATAAACGAATGTACTAACTGCATTCTTGCCTGAAACTAAGCAGTTCTAGAAAGCTTCTTGTCAAGAGCTACTTGCATCTACACCACGAGTCAAGCAGAAACTATGACAGTTCACCATGGCGTAGGCGGGGATGCTTCAATGGAACGATGACCTGTTACCCTGTAGCATCATCCACGTGTGACGTCTCTCAAAGGATATCACACTCCGTGAAGTGAAGCACGCACACTTGAAAAACGAAATTGCCTTCGTATAAATGACAACAATTTATGAGTACTTTTAATTTAGTTCCCACGTGTCGCACGAAGCACAAATGATCCCGATAAATATATTCGTGCATGAACATGCGAGTCAACATATTTTCACGTGCACGTCCTTTTACACGGATAGATGTGACTTTTTACACGCGTCTTATCTTCTTTAAATGCTGCACAGCATAAACAAAACTGAGGAAAACCTGCGGTTGCCCAGTCGTGGTAATAGAATAAATTGTGTAATGAATGGGCCGTTAACCTGACCACCCGGCACCGCACTCAACGTCATATCCGTCCGCACAAGGAGTTAAACTGGTTCTGTATAAACAGGCTGTCAAAGTATAGGTAGCATCTCGAGTCCTTGACGTAAGCTGTCGAACTTAAACGAACGCTGACGTGCTTTGAGCACATTGGGCCTTTTTTTTTTAATGACGCCCGACATGATGTTAATTAATGCAAGTCATTCGATGGAAGCTCAGAAGACTTAGAAAGCGACTCAAACTCTACAAGAGACCCGGCAAATCAATACAAAGAGTTCTTACTCTGGTTTGTTGAGAGTCGAGACACAAGATTCTCCCTTGGGATGGCTCTTGCCCACGCTTGCCGGTCACCGTCTTGAGGGAACTGAAACACATTCACTTTTTCGGTGTTTTTGAAGTGGACTGCAGCGCAAGATTTGTTCGGCATGCCCATCCGCCAAACAAACATGCGCGCGCGTACGTTTTAAAACGGGGCAGGGCAGACGACGGTTGAAGAAAAAGAAAAAAAACTGTGCGAACAGCTCCGACGGTTACTCCCGATTTGAACTGTAGAAGCGTAGAAATCTGGGCGATGTTGGTGATGCATTGAAACGAGAATACAGCGCAGATAAACGACGGACGAGTAGAAGAGTACACACACAGACAACGCGCTGACTTACAAATTAAATTTAATTGAAAAAAACATGAAAGCCGCGAAAAACCAAACAATCCGCCACACCCACGTCACCCCACGCCACGTTCCATTGGCCGAAATATTCTATCTTTTTTGATAGAGGGCCACAGAGGGGGCACTGACACGCATGCCCTACCCACATCGTGATATATAAAATGCCTCCGTTATCTTCCTCGTCCTTTTGTTGTTGCGTCGCATCATTATTGTTGTGTCTTCAAACTTAGGGGCTCACCCACACCTGTCGCAATGAATCGCCAAATGACCGGCAAGGGACCATCTCACACATAATGCATGCTCCTTTAGTTTATTGTTGACGCATCTACGTGACTGTCCAATAAACATCTTACCACACGATAGCGGTATTCTATACAAATCCCCACTTCGCCCGCTACGAACTGCTCTTTTATTCTTCTTTTCGGCATCGCGCTGCGTGTGCTGCTCCCCTATCAATTCTACCCTACAACTCCTCCAGTTTCTTGAGAGTGAGAAAAGAACCGCAAATTGGTGCTGATTTTGTGTACGTAGGGCACCACTACCGGTCTCACTCTCGGCTTGCACTTCTGTGGGACCAGAGCAGTCCTTCTAAGCCATTGCAGCAGTGATTTACCCACTCCTGTAAGGAGGCTGATGGATAGCCCCCCTTCTTTAGCCTGTTCACCTAGGTTGTAAAGCCCTCCACCATCCTGTGTAGACAAGATTTCGCCAAGGATGAGCGGAGACAGGTAAAGACTATACCTCTTTTAACCACCTTATAATGGTGGGAACTGTAAGGAAGCAGACACTTCTTTGATCTGGGAGCATAACACCAGCATACATGCTATTGCTGAGGCGACAATGTAAGGTCCAGAAATTGCAAGTTACCATTCACAGGATACTCCTTGTAAAGATGGAGCAGACTCTAAGTACTGCCAACATTTTTTAGCTTTTGAGACGTTTCCGTGGGTGAAACAGCACCAAATAATAATCCACATATCTAAAACTGCGGACAACATCGGCTTCAACATTTGTTCAATCCTCTACAGTCCGTTCCAACCTAGAACGAAGGACGAGGTCAAGACGGACCGGGGAGGAGAGAGCAGACGGAACGCCAAAGAGAGAAGGAGGTTTCCCTTCTCTCTCCAGCGTTCCGTCTGCTTCCTCCTCCCGGCACGTCGTCCCTCGTCCCGCAAGGTTGCAACAGGACTATAGTCATATACTTTGACAGATAGATATCACTTAAGACTGGTGCCACGCTTGAGCCAGTGCAGGTATACGTTCTTTCTCTAAATGAACCGCGCCATCAAAACAACATACGACAACAAGCCCAAACCCAAGTTCAAGCTTTATTAACATACGTGGAGCCGAGACAGAAACACAGCAACTATAAATCATTTTTCTCATCAATTCCGCAATCATTCTGAAAGTTTTTAGAATTATTTTGATAGAACTATCTTAGAATTATTTTGCATTCTTACATCTATCGGGCAGTGTCCTCCATTGGATATTGTCAATATCAGATTTTTCATGTTTCTTAGAACCGCGCCCTGTGGGAATATGCAAAAGTTCATATGCGTTTTGATTTATGCCTGGTGAATTTCTGGTTCACAATTGCTTTGCAATGTCATAATTACAAACATATCGAGTTAAAAATAATGTAAGTGTATGTATTCGGCGTTACCTTTCTTTCTAGTTTCAATTTTTGTATTTAAATTGGTATTTAGATTTATTTCTCTAATATTTTTAATGCGAATATTAATGCGACTAGCATTCTTTGGATACTTCACGCACTTTTCGTCTATGTATCTATCTATCTATCTATCTATCTATCTGGCTATCTAACCTCTTACGCCGCGGGTCGATAAATAAATAAAAAAGACCGACGCCGGCTGGGATTCGAACCGTTGACCTTTTGATCAGCAGGCAGACGCGCTAACCACAGAGCTATGAAGGCAGTCATTCACCGCACTCTAAACATTTATTTATATCTTTACCATAGAACGCCCTTTACAGCGCTGTCACAGCTACCGGTGCGCGCGCGTTCCATGCACGAGGGCTAGCTCACCTCTCCCGCGCTCACCCTCTCCCTCTAGCTCACCTCTCCCGCGCTCCGAGACCTCTAGCTCAGCCTCACGAGAGCGGAATGAGCCCTCGTGCATGGAACGCGCGCGCACCGGTAGCTGTGACAGCGCTGTAAGCGCGTCCTATGGTAAAGATATAAACAACCGTTTAGAGTACCGTTGAATTGAGACTAGCTGAGACGCCAGAAAGTCTGGTCGGTACCATCTTGAGTGTTTGTGCGTATGGCGCGTGCTTTGCTCGCCTTCCAAAGTGACACAAACGCACGTGCTGGGCTGCGGAGATCGTGCGCAGGGCTGTGAAAGTGTCAACAAATTTAGAATCGCCTCAAGAGTGGGCTGGCGTATCTAGAGTGTGCCGGCCACCTGACGAACGCGCATAACTCCGCACCGTTTGATGCTATTCGCATTAACGTAGATAATCATTCCCAAAGGATGGGTTCTGCTGATTTTTATATATATAATTGTTTCTGACTGCATTACCTTTCTTTGGAATAATATGATTTCCTCCTTTTTCGTTCTATTTCCTGCAGAAGCGGTCAAATATGCATCCCGGATACTGCTTTAATGTACTCGGGCTGCTGTACGGCCTCCATGGCACAAGCTGAAAACTGACAGCCTAGAAGATCGCTTCGGAATGCATAGGCAAGAGGCTTGCTTCTAATATCACGTGTCGTACAAGGCAGATTTACGAAGGTGAAAACAAAATACTGCTGAGGAGCACGCTGTCAACGATCACTACAGCTAGCAAGGATGGAAACTGGGAAGATCTTCACAAGCGAGCGGATACTTGATCAAATCAAATCACATCAAAGTTTATTCAGACAACCGTCGAGGAATACAGTTGTCTGGGGGCCGCCACAAAAGGCATCGGCATGCCTGACAAGGCGACAGCCCCCCCCCCCCTCTACGAGCAGACAAAATTAAAGTCTCAGAGTACGAAAACTACTTGATCATAAAAGATCCAACATAAAATCCCATAAGCAGAACAAAACACTGTATACAAAGAAAAAACAATGAACTAAAACCAGATTGTCCCCCACGTTGGACAAACAACGACGGACATCAATTTTTAGGCCTGCACAAACACGGCAGACGAAGGGGCCACACACAACAACGTACTGCAGCCATCCAGCGATCTCTACAAAGATATTTCTTTAAGCCCGCAGAGAAATGCTGCACAAAAAACAACATACGCGCACAACAAAACAATAACAATAATAATGAAAAAAACCTGTTATTTTTGAAGCGACAATAGATAAACATTTATGTTTTTCTTTAAAGCTTGTATAGACATACCTTCCAGAATAATGGTCATAAGATCAGGGTGGTCATTCAGAAGTACAGTTATTTGATAATCTAATTTTTGTACGCCATAGTTTGTGCGTATTTTTTGCTTTCTGTAGCTCGTGTGCCGAAAATTGTATGGATGATATTTCCAAAGATACGTACTGAAAAAGACAGTTGGTTCTAATTTGATTTTATTATAGATTAATAAAGATAATTTCTTATTTATAACATTTTGAATAGTTAATATTCGGTGCTTTCTGAAGAGCGGAGCAGAGTGACTCCGGTACGGGGCATTTTCGACCAAGCGCAGGGCCTTTTTTGTAATATGTGCAGGGTTTCTGTAATTGTTTTTATTGTGGTCCCCACACAAGGAGACAGTAGTGAAGACGTGAATGAACTAAGGCATAATATAGTTCTTTTTTTACCCAGTGAGGCAGCACATTTTTAGGTCTATAGATAATCCCAATAGATTGTGAGATTTCCGTTCTTACTCTCTGCACATGGAAATACCAATTTAGAGTTTCATGAAACAGAACACCTAAGAGCCTATGTGATATAACACGTTCGATAATTTCGCTTTGAAAATGAATTTGAATTTCCTGCTGAATATATTTATTTCGTGGTCGAAATGTAATATACTTTGTTTTTTTCGTGTTTAATTGAATTTGGTTTACTCTAAGCCACGATGATAAATTTTCAAGCCATGCGTTGGTTTCGTGCCCAGAGTACTTCTAGGCTTGTTCCAAAAAAAAATACGTTTGTGTCATCAGCATATAAAATTATATCTAGTGTTTGAGGAATTCTTATAGATTCATTTTTATAAATTAAAAATAAGAGAGGTCCAAGAATGGACCCTTGTGGGACACCGTATTCTATTGACCCATATTTGACCTCGCGTGATTAATGTCTGTATATTGTGAACGATTTGATAAATAGCTTTTTATTAAATTAAGTGAAATTCCCTAATTTCATATTTGGACAATTTTCCGAAAGAATATTATGCTTGATTGAATCAATAGCTTTTTTGAAGTCAAGAAACACTCCCACTGTATATAACTTCTGCTCGAAATTGTCAATTATTTTATTTTTGATCTTTAGCAGTGCCAATTTAGACGATTTTGCTTCTGAAAGCCGTACTGTTGCTCAGCTTATAACATTATTTTGTTTAAAAATTGTATTAGTCGATTACAATATTAGCTCCTTCTATGAGTTTGGAAAACAACTGGGAAGAACTGGAGATTGGTCAGTAATTATTTAGGTCATTTTTATCACCTCCTTTGTGAATCACTGACACTCTTGCTATCTTTAATTTACCGAGAAATATGCCGGTACTCAGAATTACATTACATATTTGTGAGATTGGCCCACTAATTAAGTAAGCAACTGATTTTATAGGCTGGTATTTTATACCATCTTCACCACAAGCACTGTTATTCTTAAGGTTGTGTATTAGGCCGTATACTTCGGTTTCAGTAGTAGGAAACAAAAATATTGAACTCTCAATACCCACTGAGATGTAAGATTCGTAATCACAACTACTAATGACATTGCCAGAAAAAGCACCGGACATCAAAAAGTTGGCATTAAAGTTATCAGCAAGCTTAGCCCCTGTACAGGACATGCCTTCAATTATAAGCTCAGAAATATATTTTCTTTCGTTTTTAGAAAGTAGGTCGTTTACATTTTTCCACACTTCTCTGGGGTTATTATAAATATCTGCGAACTTTTTTTCATGATACACATTTCGTGCTCGTTTAATATCAGCTCCTAGTTTATTCTTGCTCTTTTTAAAATTCAGCTAGATAATCCGGATGTTTTGTTTTTTATAAAAAGGGCGAAGAGCTTATCTCGTTCTTTATTATTAAGCGGCATCAATCCAAGGCTTTCTAGACTTCCTGTACCTTGTCAATGGCACCATTGGAAACGCTTGATAATAGAGTATCTTAATTCTTATAGAAAAAAGGTCGTATGCTGCAATGGGATCATCAAACCGAACAACGAAGCTCCAGATACTCAATATTTTTCATCAATAATGACCCTACACACCAACTCATGTTTACAAACAAACCGGAGCTGCCGGAGCGCCCCTAGCAGACGCCACCGGCGCTGCGCATGCGCGATTGGGGTGTGGGCAAGAAGCTCGCCGTCGCCCATAAACAAACCTGCCGAGGCGCACGCATGTGCGCGCTGCTCTCAGCCGATTCGTGGCCGGTCGCAATATTTGCCTTGTGCGTCTTGCAAAATGCGCTTTCATTGCAAGTGCATAAACGTTCAAGCCGATGAGTACAATTTCTTCATGGAATCCGGGAACAGCAAGTACAAATGCAATCAGTGTATGAAGCGACGGGATCCTTCGACAGCGGAGCTTATCAGCGAGGCCGGCATCGCTATCACGCCCCCGAGGATTCTGCGGCTCTTTTGGATTCTGCAGACGCTGTCAACGGTAATTCTTCTGCAAGTATTATCCAGTTGATTCAGTCAATGGCGACTCGACTGGAAGAGCTTACAAGCGAAGTGCGGGAGCTTCGAGTGGAAAACATTTCGCTTCGTGACGCGGTGCGTGACCTGCGGGATTGTGTCTGTGGGAGTGTAGAATTCCCAGCACTGCCCAATGGCAGCGACTGCCCAGCTCCATCCAGCTTCGCATCAGCTGTTATCACAGGCACAAGTGCATCGCGTGCCGGTGTACCGCTACCGAAGTCCCATGCTCGACAAAAGTCTCCTGGTCGTCATCAACGTACGGTCGTGCACCGCTCATCCGACCCGGAGAGGCAGACGCAGAGGCCTCCAACCACGGTTGGCACAGCTAAGCAGTCCGTGCTGAAGACCGCCCCGAGACCATCGGCAGTGACAGGTCTCTTTGTCTCCCGTCTGGCTGCGAGCACCGAAGCATCGGATGTGCAAGGACTTCTGGCGGGGCTTGTTGGGGACAAGACTGTCGTGTGCACCAAACTGAAAACCAGGTACCCGACGTACAGCTCTTTCCATGTCTCTTTGGACAAGGACTTGTTTGAACTCTTAAACAAGCCTGAGGTGTGGCCTGTTGGTTGCGTCTTCCGTCCATTTTATGGCAAGTTGTCGCCTTCACGGCACTTTGAAGATTCTAACATTGTCCAAGCTACCCCCGATGATGGCGCGGAAAACTAACTTGTACTATCAAAATACGAGAGGTCTCAGAACCAAAAGTGAGGAATTTTTCGGCAATGCCCTTTCCTGTGACCATGACATCATTTGTCTGACAGAAACGTGGCTAAATGAATCTTGCACTAGTAGCTCTTATTTTCCAAGTCAATTCTCAGTATTTAGAACAGACAGAAACTACACTGAACTTGTTAAATACGGTGGTGGTGTTCTAATAGCGTGCAAGTCTGATTTTTATCCGATTAGGCGTACAGACCTTGAGACGTATAGGGAATGTGTCTGGGTGGAAATACCGGCATCGGATGGCTTAAACTACCTTGTTGGCTGCTATTATTTTCCGCCGAATTCCGACGTTTGTGTTTTCGTAGATCATTTTGCAGACCTAGAGAACCGAATTGATTTTTCAAAGTACAAAGTACACGTTTACGGCGATTTTAACCTTCCAAAGGTCGACTGGTTAACCGGTTTTGCCCAGAGTGACTGCGCTGTAGTACGAGATAAAGTACAGTGCCTGACCAATTTTATCTATTTTAACGGGTTGCATCAGCACAATACGATAAGAAACTGTGCTGGAAATGTTTTAGATTTAATCATATCGAATGTACCCGTCTTCGACGTGAGGGAGACACGTGAGACGCTTGTCCCAGTCGATTATTTTCACCCTCCGTTTACACTATGTTTCTTTTTATCGTTTCAAATACTACGTGAACAGTCACTACCCAAGTTTATCTATACTCGTGGCGATTATCTCGGCCTATATAATCGTCTTCGTGGCTATGATTGGTCTTGCCTCTTTCACCTTACGGACGTTAATTCTTGTGTCGAATTGGTAACATCAACTGTCCAGCAGGCTATGGAAGAATTCATACCTAAACAGTGTCCAAGGAAATCAAATTTTCCTAAGTGGTTTTCATCTGTCCTGAAATATTATATGTGTAAAAAGCAGCATTACCACAAACTCTATAAAAAGTCAAATTGTGAATATTGGTATCAGAGGTTTTCAGTCTGCAGAGCAATAGTTAAGAAGCTTTATTCTCGAGATGAAGCTCGTTATCACAGCTGTTTGGAAAACAATTTTAAAAAAGAACCAAGTTGTTTTTGGAATTATGCTCGGGCCCGAAGTAAGGATAGTGTCAGCACTTCTGTGTTAAAAATTGATGATAAGATTGTATGCAAGCCACAAGAAGTGAGCCAAGCATTTGCTAATCACTTTAGCTCTTGCTTTTCGGAACGTGACAGTATGCCTAATGATTTTAAATTTGAGGGTTTTGCTGACTTCTTAGCATACCACAGTGTAACCGAGGAGGAGGTGATGTGCTCGATACGAAAGCTCAAACCAAAACTCTCAACTGGCTGTGATGACATTCCTAATTTTATTATCAAAGGATGTGCTGAATTGTTTATACCTATCCTGACACATATATTTAATCTGTCCTTACAGTATGGGGTTTATCCTTCTCGGTGGAAAGTTTCAGTCGTAATACCAGTCTTCAAGTCAGGAGATCCTTGTAATGTCAATAATTTCCGCCCTGTGTCTCTTCTTTGTGGCTTCTCAAAGGTTTTTGAGATGGTGGTGTATGAACGCTTGTACTCATATTTTAAACAAAAAATTTCACCTTTGCAACACGGATTCCTCAGGGGCAGATCAGTGGAGACGAACTTAGCTACTTTCCTCGGTCATAGTGGTCCTGCAGTATGCAACCGTGGTCAGGTGGACTCAGTCTACTTTGACATGACCAAGGCCTTCGATAAGGTTGACCACCAGATACTCTTGTTGAAATTAAAAGAATACGGACTATGCACCTTGTATTGCGCATGGTTTGAAAGTTACCTTTCAAATCGCCAAAATTATGTTAGATTTTTAAATTGTGTGTCGGAGGCATTTGCATCTTTATCTGGCGTACCACAAGGTTCTAACCTTGGACCACTCCTGTTTCTGATATTTGTTAACGATCTACCATCTTCCATCAGAAACTCGAAAGTGCTCATGTTCGCCGATGACTTTAAACTTTTTCGTGTGGTTGACAATGTGAATGACTGTATTCAGATACAAAATGACATCCGCTCCGTTGAACATTGGTGCTTAAAAAATAGGCTTCAACTGAATCCGAAAAAGACTGTAGTAATGTCCCTTACCAGGAAGAAGGGGAGCATAGTTTTCGACTACACTATATTTGAAGAGCAAGTTATGCGGGTTGTCTATGTACGGGATCTTGGTGTCTTTGTGGACTCGAGATTGGATTTTCGCCTCCACGTCTCTCGGGTTGTTGGTCAAGGACTTCGCCAACTGGGTGTAATTTCGCGACTGACAAAAAAATTTCGTCGCTCTGAGTGTCTTTTATGTCTGTATTCTGCATTGGTTAGATCACGCCTCGAGTTCGCGTCTGTGGTTTGGAACTCTGTAACGATGTTACATAGTAATCTTATTGAAAACGTTCAGCGTAAGTTTATAAGAATTCTATACGATCGGTATATTGGCCGCCGCCGTTTCTACAATTACCATTCCCTGCTGACTGACCTCGGTCTAGTGCCTCTGCACGATAGACGAATTGCAAGAGACATGAATTTTCTGCGTCAAATCGTGCATGGTTCTCTTGATTGTGCCCAGCTGCTGATGTCGCTGAGGTTCCGGGTACCGTCAGGGAGGACATCAAAGTGTAGAGATACGTTTTATCCTGATGTGCGGGCAACTTGCCCAATGACACGTCTGCAACAGACTCACGATGCCTTTTTTAGTGAAACTGACATTTTCGCCTGACTGTGTTTTTATCTCATACTTTTTTGTATCTGTGTGCAGGACAGTGCACTGCTGCTCAGGCCACTTGGCTGTTTGCAGGCACGCAAATAAACCCCATCTATCTATCTATTGGAATGCCGACGTTGTCGGCGTCGGTGTGAGTCCCCTGCCCTTTTTCGCGTTCGAATTGTTGATTCTACGTCTTCCTGGCGATGTCTGACTACTTGAGCGGCGCAGCGAAATTACCGAGGCTCGTTACACCGCAAAACTTCGTGTGAATAATGTGACATGTGGCGATTCATTCCGCGTGGACGCCGCAGTATGTACGCGAAAGCCTGATTCGCATGATGAGATTTCGCTCGCAATTTTCAGTCGCGATGCCGCTCGGGCTGCAAAAGCGTGAACCGTAGCTGAGATGGTCGACGTCGACACTGAAAATCGCAAGCAGAATCGGACCAAGTGAATTAGGCATAACAAGTCGGTGATGGTCACTGGTAACAATGATCAACATCTCCTTGTATCCACTGTTTACATCCAGCCTGCTTACCAACCTTCAAACTTAGGCCTTTTGAGGCCTGCACTTGCTTCTTATCGCAAGTACCGGGCCAACATTTGGTCTACGGGCCGGCGTCGTCTAAGAGAGCAGACGACAAAACGTTTGAAAGAGCAGACGACAGTTCGACCGACCAGGCGGCCGTTTGAACTTGAAGACGCACTGAACGTAGTCCGCAGGTGGTCCGCACAACTTGACGGTTTTCTGGCGTTCATGTTGGAACAAAACAAATAAATCTGATGACCGCAAGTATCCGTGAATTCAACCCAAAGTGCTTCCCGCCCAAGCAATCGTTGTCCGACGGCGTCTGCTTTCCCTTTTCACGGCACATATCCAGATTCTCGGACGAACCGAGCACGTGAAAACTGACCTTCAAACCTTTCTCGACACTTTTGGTACGGCCCCAGTCGCGGCGTTTTGACGAGAAGGCAGGTTTTTGTCTGGTTCCTTTCAAAACAACGCAGGAATACACGTCTGGCATGGGGACTTCTGCCCACAGCCCCAGACCGGAAGTGCGACCGACGCGCCACCACCGCGCCGTGACGTCACAGAGTTGAGTTTGTGTATACATAATGGGTGCATGACTTGTGGGTTCTTTACGTTGTGTTGAACAAGGTGGTAAAAAATAAAAATAGGTAAATGGTCACTATATAGTGAATGCTTTGACCATTTACCAAAATAGGTAAATGGTCAAAGCAGAACACCCGCCTCTAGCACATTCACTTCATAGTTCGTAAAGCACAGATCAAGCAAGTCTGAGACATTTCCGTCACCCTGGTCGGGACATGAATTACATTTTCATGACCAAAAGAATGAAAAACATCAAGAAGCCTTTGTTTGGCTGGATCTGTTGATAATACATCTATATTAGAGTCACCACAAATAATAGCATGTTCACCGATTTGCGCGCACCATTCCAGGATATTTTCCAGGAATTCTAAAAACATAGCTACTATACTTGAAGGAGGTCTATACACAACGACAACTATAATACCTGCGCACTTTACCATGAGAGACTCATAATGGGGCTAATTATAGAGAATTCTGATATGACATGTATATCTAGGTGTTCCCTTACGTACAGCGCCACACCCCCTCCTTCATATTGTCTCGGGATATTGACGTGCACCCATATCCGCGAAGTGAACGACATCGTAGTCGTTTGAAAACCAAGTTTCAGTAAAAGCTAAAATATCAAAATTATGGTTTAACTGATCTAGTAACATGTCAACACCTTCGCGTTTATTTCTTAAACTTCAAACTTCGCGCATTCAAATGAAACAAAGAAAATTGTCTTTTTATCGGGCAGTTGATTGAAGTGTTTAAAAGAACCTGAATCATAATAACTGCATTTTGACTGCGAACTAAAAGTATCGTCAACATCACCAAAAACGAGAGAAGCGTTAGTAGCCATTAACACAAAACGCCCTACCAGCAACGTGGTATACCTGAAATGTGGCCCCATGGGCTGTAAAAAGTAAGACACACCCTCCCGGCCCTGGGCTATGAGGCCGGCCGTGCAGTCACAATGTGCCGTACACCACATTAAAAAACCTGAGGGGCGAAAAATGCAAGGCCGTATCGACAGCATGAAGCAAGTTCTACAGTTTGCTCGCACAGGAAGACTATGCTCTCGCGATGAAACTCGTAATAGGAAGGCTTGTTTTTCCTTGTGTAATTGCTGTAGAACACAATTATGTTGTTGTTCACCCATTGGTGATGCCCAGCCAGCGCCGACTTGTTACATATCTCATAATAAAACTACTCGCCAAGAAAGAGACTTCCGACATCGACGCCTGTGAAAATGAACCCACGAGTGAGCTCATCTTGAAACTGTTGTCACAAGAAAACGAGCGTTTTCTTGTGATGTTTTTGCAGCAAGATGAATGTTCGCATTAATGACAAGAATGCCAAATAAAAGAAACGGAAAGCTTACAGAAAGGATCGTGCTAAGAAGTGTAGAGGTGTGCTGGTCGTGGTACCTTTACAATTACCGACGCCGTTACCTGGAGCTGGAATCTCCCGCAAGCATGGCAAGGTGCTGCTATGCCGTGCGTGCTACCCGGCTTCCGGGAAAGCTGAGTCCTACGACTCGCCCAGCGAGCCACTGACGCTCATTGTTGCTCAGGAAACCACGACGGTTTCCTGAACCACATTGACAAGGTCTACTATAAACAACCAGCTACGCTTCTTCTCACAGAATATCGGCAGTTTTGTTCAAAACGTGCGGCACACTGAGTTTTGTACTTAGCGTGTCCAGTGGAACAGGCCACAACACACTTACTAAGTGCCTTTCACAGCCCTGGTCTTGCCGTACCTAGAATATCGCAGCTCCATATGAGACTCCCATAAGGTTGATCTTGTAAGATCGATTGCAAGTTTTCAGCATAGGGCAACTTACACTATTCTTCGGCAGCCAAGCTCATTTCGGATCACTCACTGCTCTGGCATTGGCTAAATTCTGGCCTTCTCACTAGACGACCAGAGTCAATCTCAAGTGTGGCCCTCCAGTGGGTCGTCTCATTACGCCTCCTAGGCAACGTTGTGGAACTGCAAGGTCACGAGACAGCACTGAACGGGATTGTTTGCAAGAATTGTGCCGGTGCCTTTCAACCGTTTCCTACCGTAGAGCAACAGAATTCCTTCTTGGTGCGGTCTTTACTGTTGTGGCGATTCCTTTATGTGCACTCACGCAGAACCCCTAACAATCATCACAAGCTCGAAAACTTCTGTAGACAGGCAACTCGCCACCTTCACTCCCAGTGAGGTAGAGCAGTGCCTATGTGCTTTACTGTGAATTATGGACTTTTACTGAGTTTCTATTCAGTGTTTCCCCCGATTTCTTTA
This sequence comes from Ixodes ricinus, assembly GCA_037355805.1. Classification (NCBI taxonomy): domain Eukaryota; kingdom Metazoa; phylum Arthropoda; class Arachnida; order Ixodida; family Ixodidae; genus Ixodes; species Ixodes ricinus. Next base: position 41,837 of record JAZHYW010027748.1, read on the forward strand.
ATTTGTTCCCTTTGCAGGTTACTGTAAGTTTCTTGGCACAGTCTTTGGTCTCTTTACAATAAAGTGCTTTTAACGGGATTAATCGATAAAAGCACTTTTAACGCTTTCATTCCTATGGTACTCTTTGGCACACAACTGTATACTATTTTATTCGACCCAACAAAAAAATGGATGTTATGTTCGTTAACTAAAAACGGACGTCAGAATTCCGACAAAGTGTTTGTCAAATTACGGAAATTATTACAGTGTACGTCAAATTGAAGTTTTGGGGTGCGTTGTATGGGATGGGACAAAAGGGTATAAGACGACACCCTTTTTTAGAGAGTGTACCCACTTCACGGATCACCGAGCACTGGTGGCTGTCGTCAGTGGCATACAAGACGCCAACCACGACGCCAACCACGACGGTTATGAGAATTAAACACGTCGCACCTCCGTCCTCAACTACCTGACGGCACCATTCCACCCTCATTGCGCGACCCTGCTACAGCTATCGTTTCGTTTATTCGCATATACAATGCGAGCGAAAAAGACGAGTTTTTAGAGCGCAGAACTTAGGCGCCCGTTTCTGCGTTGAGCGGCGTCGCCGTCGGCGTAAGCGCGCGCGTTGCATTATGGGACGTCACAGTTTCCCCGCTAAATTTAGCGAGGAGTTGATTTGTAATAGGGGAGTTTTCGTAGATCGTTTCCGCTCTCCGCAACGCTCTCCGCAACCAGCTACACTAGCCGGAACTCTACAGTCAAGGCCATCGGCGCGCAGGCGCAGTAGCGGCTTCTTCGTTCCGGGAGGGCTTAGCGGAGGGGGAAAACGCGGTCTACGAAAACTCCCTATTGAGATCGCGTGACGTTAATTTTCTCGCAAAATCTAGGAGAGAAGCTGGATTTGTCCATAGGTGACGTGGCACGAAGTCATGTGACGTCAATTTCCCGCTAAATTTAGCGGGGAGTTGATTTGGTAATAGGGAGTTTTCGCAGATCGTTTCCGCTCTCCTGCAACGCTCTCCGCAACCAGCTACACTAGCCGGAACTCTACAGTCAAGGCCATCGGCGCGCAGGCGCAGTAGCGGCTTCTTCGTTCCGGAGGGCTTAGCGGAGGGGAAACGCGGTCTACAAAAACTCCCTATTGAGATCGCGTGACGTCAATTTTCTCGCAAAATCTAGGAGAGAAACTGGATTTGTCCATAGGTGACGTGGCACGAAGTCATGTGACGTCAATTTCCCCGCTAAATTTAGCGGGAAAATTGAATTGGTGTTGAGCTCACGCGGCGTCAATTTTCCAGCTAAGTTTAGCGGGGAAGCTGTGGGAGGAGGGGAAAGTATGGAGGGGTAGGAGGGGAGGGTACGGACGCGGAGGAGGCGAGAATGCGGAGGAGGAGGGGGGATGGTGCGGAAGAGGAGGAGGTTACGAAGGAGGAAGAGGACACGTAAGAGGAGAAGTGTGCAGAACGAGTATGTAAGGAGGGTTGTCTATATTTGTACATACATGTTTTTTTTTCCTTTTTTAAGTTTTACAGATTTGTTTTAAAAAAAGCGTGAGAAGCTACACAGCGGCTGCATCCGCGCCGGAAGTTACGTAGTGCGTGGATGTAGCCATACCCCCCCCCCCCCGACTTAGCTACATTCCCGCACGCTAACGTAGACACAAAAAAAAAAAGAAGCGCACGGTTGGGTATTAGTTATGCGGCTTCAGTATTAGTCATGGCAGCACGTCACTTCCGGCACACTCTCCTCCTCTATATTTCTCCGACCTCCGTGCGCAAATTTCGGTTTCGATTTCAAGCAGTTGCGTTCTTTGGCTTTATTAAAAATACACGTGACTCTTTAGCAAAATATTAATTGTCTTTTGACATCATATTGAATCGCCTGGCGAAAAATGAAACATTTGGGAGGGGGGGGGGGTCAGTGTCCCTTCAAAAAACAACTTCGCTTCATTTTGCTTTGTGTTCGAAAAAAACAAGAGAAAAACGATGTAGTCTGTGTACTCTCGTCCCCAGCCACCTAATAGGTGTATCCGGTATGGGCGACGAAAAAATAAAGCTAACGTTTCAACCTGAAAATAGTAAAAAGTAAAGGGAGGCAAAACGAGAAAGTGTGACAGTTACGCTTATATCCTAAATGCCTTCTATTGGCGTGGCAAAGGCAAAACAATGTTTTCGCCCATACTGGAAGTGACGTCAATTCCAGATGGCGGCGCACTTGCAGAAAAGGTCTACCACCTGTCAAATATTACGACGTAGTTCTGTCTAAATGTTTCTTAAACGGTCCGGCAAACTTTGCAACCCGCCAAGTTGCAGAAATCGGCTGACTCGAGCGAGGCAAATTGAGGCGAAACCAACAGCGCAGTCAAAGCTACGGCGGGGGTTGATTGAAAACGTTTATTGGTCAAATACTAGGGATAGTTAATATGGGAGGCGGTGTCGGTGGTGACGGCGACCTGGACACTCTTGACACTACATTCGTAGCACACATTGAGCTAAACATCATCACCATTGCCCCTTTTGCTTGTTTCTACATCTCTGGGCAGGCGTAACGGGTAATGTCAGTAACGTTTCCTCTCGTCGCTCAGCGGTGGCCATGTGATTAACGTAACGCGCCTGCGCAGCGCACTTCTTCGAAGCCGTCCGGCCGACGAGCCGTAGTAAGGTCATCAGTAACATTACAGCGGCTAGGGCACTGTAGTAACATGTGGCAGCAATAATGTTTCTTTGCGCTGTACATCCCCCGTAAGGTTATGCCGGAGAGAGCAACAGAGAGAGTTCATTTAGAGGTGGATTTCGGCTGCCTATCGTCCTGCGACGTTTTGTCGACAACGTATTTTTTTTTTACAAAGATAATTGTAACAAAAAGTAAATGTCAAAATTGTTACAGAAAAAAAAAGAAGAAACCATACACTCTGAAAAAAACCTGAGACTGGATCAAAAGCGGACGGACAAACACAAAGTCAAATTTGAGACTTTGTGTTTGTCCGTCCCTTTTCGTCCGAGTCTCGGATTTTTTTCAAAATGTTTAACCACCACCAGCTCGTTTGTGCCCTTACCTTTTGTTCGATACACTCGCTGGTTTCTGTGCGAACAAGTGTTCTTCGAGCGGTCCTCAACTATTTGTCGCCATCAAGAAGAATCGCATGCCAACTATGATGTATACTTACTCCCTCCCTTCCTCACCTCTGTCCCTCTTTCCCCCCACTTCCCAGCAGGGTGATACAACTGTCCCCTCTCCTGGGAGACTAACCTATCACCCTGCATCCCACCTCTTCTTTTGGATTATTTATTAAAACAACATCCCCACCACCATCCTGGGTCCGCTGCGTGTGAAGCGTCCGTGTTAACCACAGAGCTACGCCACGGCTTTGACATCCGTTTGGACAATTAATTTTAATATGGCAATTTTTTTTCTTTTACTAAATTCGTAATTAAATCCAGAAAACGCTGAAAGCTAGCGCGATTCACCGAGGCCTGTTTGCCCAAGAATCCGAAACCGAAACCGCCAATACGCCACCTTTAAAAATTGTCCGCAATGTGTCGCTGCTGCTCGTTACCTAACAAAATGGTGGTCGCAGAAAGTTTCCATGCTCCGTCGCTCCGTGTTCAACAATGTTTTGGAAACTCCTCAACCACCTCAACTTCTTCCCATGACAAGCCTCTTTGAAGCGTCAGATATGAAAAACTCATACGCAAAACGCATTCACGCGTGAGTTTAACATGCTTGCAAGCAGTTTCAAACTGAGCTCGTTGTGGAAACTTGCTCGCATCCCCGGTGCCTTCGCGAACCAGCTGAAAATGTGCCTAAGTTCGTCGGCTCTACAGAATTCGCCGTCGTCTGAAAGCGACGCACGGTACGTTGATGAATCGGAAGGCAGTCTCGCTCACCAAACCCATGAGCGCATTGAACTCTTAGTCGACCACCTCAAGTGCTCCACGTCTAGCGCGACGAGCATTTTGATGAGGAACAAGAAGCTGCTCGACATCAAGCAGGAGACCTTGGTGAAGAACATGGGCATTCTCAAGACACTCTTCCCGCTTAAGGACATACTGAAGCACCCCGAAATCCTGAGCTTCCAATTTGGCACGGCGGAGCAGCGGTACCATAATCTGGAGGAGATGGGCGTCAAGACTGTGACCCCTGGCAAAGTAGTCGGGTGAGCCAAAACTAAAACGAACTGATATTGGTTTTTGACAATGTGCGATGTGTGATGACGTAATGATGACGCTGAAAAAAAAAATGTTCGCGGAGTTAGGTAATTATGTCCATATGGGGCATCAACTTTGAGAACACAGCAAATCCAAGTTTGAGAACATATAAGCGGGTTTGCAGAGCCAGAAACTGGAATCCTAGCCGATGGCGATGCCAAATTAGAGAGCAGGGTGTCGACCTTTTTCAAAAGTGAGCCAAAATTAAACTTAGCAAGTTCCTGTTCATCTTTGTTCCAAGTTCGGCTGGAAACACTGAATGTGCTTCTGAAAATGCATTAAGGTGATTTGATGGGTCCTGTACCATATTTTCGAATAAATATAAATGTTTCTGCAGAAGGCTGGCCACATTGTTGAAAAGATGAACTTCGTTGAAATCCGTCATAAGTCTTGAGTTCGAACCTCAGCTTCGACAAAAGTGTGCAACGTCCCCAAATCTGCACTCGCAGGTTCCAGGATATAGTGACCAAACCGGCGTACGTGCTGAAGCGCCACCGGCTGATTCCCACGGAGACGGATCCGGCGGTACACATGCTGTCCTTCCTGGACTGCCCACAGAGCGTCCAGGCCGAAATCCTGTCCAGGCTGCCCCTGCACTACACGCTCACCATGAGCATGAAGGCGGTCAAGCAAGAGGTGGTGCGCTCCTACCTAAGCTGGCGACTCAAGTGCTCCAGGGAGGAGGTGGCAGCCCTGATCGCCAAGTACCCGTCTGTGGAGAACAGAAGCCTGCAGTTCCTCCGGAGGACCATCGAGATCACTACCAACAACTTCAACTTCACCTGCAAAAAGGTAGGTGCAGTGGGATCACTAGGGTCAGCCGCACCCCTGCCGTGACCTCCCCCCCCTCCCCCCGGCTCGCTGCAACACTCCACTCCCTCCCCCTTTCCACTGTCCAGCTGCACCCCCTGAGTGCTGCACCCGAATCGGTCCCCCCCCCCCCCCCGCCTATTGTTGCCACTGGGTGGGTGTATGTATGTTCACTGACAGCTTAAAAAGATACTGAACCAAAGTTTCGAGCTCACAAAACAAGGCTGGACGGATAGGCAGGATGCTGCAAAACCCAAAAATATCACTCATACAGCGTATATCTAACAAATCGCCCTATTTTTGGAAAGAAGTGCGCGATCGAACACGGCCGACGAGACCAGTCGAATCACGATTCCCATTCCCTCTCCTCCTCGCTACGTCCCGTCGAGTTGGTGAACCGAAGCGAGGCCACTTCCCCTCATTCTCAAATTCTCCCGTAGGACAATGAATTCAAAGAACTTGCTTGATCGCACCCTTCTTTTCCAAAAGTAGTGCCATCCGTTTGAGATATTGATGTTAAGTGATGTTTTGGAGTTCGTAGCATCCTTTTCAACGCTTCTGCGGCCTTATTTTGCGAAATCCAAATTTCAGTTCAGTATCCCTTTAACGAACACAGAGCATGGCTGGTAATGTTTGCACTTCTTGCTTCACAGTCCATTCTTTGGCGTCCTTATCAGTTAATGCTTCAGTCTCTTTGGCTGGGAAGCGATAAGGTGTGTGGGAATTGCCGCACTCCGTGTTTCCTCAGCCGACAGTGACTATAAGCAGTCTGCCGGGGAAACCTAGATTGTACGTGTTTCCTAGATGAAAGACAATACAGATCCTTCTCAAAGGTGCTAGAATATTGCTTTGACTGGAGTGAGTTACCATTATCAACTGTTTCTACGTACAGTCACCGACTGATTTATCGTGCGCCAGAATTCCGAACATGCTTGATTCACTATTTGGGCCTTTTTGCAGGAACGTCATTCACCTCGTAGAGGAAGGGTATAACTAGGCCGTATACTTCCTGGTGTTTATTTACGTGAAAAATCGGTGGATGTTTTTCGGCATTTATTTATTTCCAAAATACCGATGCATTTCGATAATTTGTCTCAAGCAGGCGCTTAGAACGGCTTTTATCGATGGAAAAAAATTATGAATAGAAACGAACAATCAAGAGGAGTAATGGTTCCACTTTTATTTACATCTGAAACACAACCATGATGTTAAAACCCGAGACTGTGGTGAGGGGAGAAAGAGGAAACTTCAAGTCTAAGAAAAAAGGCGCAGGAGAAGACGTCTCTCCTGTGCCTTTTTTCTTTGATTTCAAACTTTTCTGTCTTTTCCCTCACCGCAGTCTCAGGTTTTAAACATCATGACTAACTATCACCACCTTGCCTGCACACTCCCTGTCTTTTCATTGATACACAATGCTCGTTCGGAGTTTTGCCTTTTCTTCACATCCTGGTGGCTCCCATCTGCTCCGTGTGATGCGAAACTTGAAGTGTTCTCAAGTAATTATCGTGACAAGAAAGGTACAGCTTCTTCCTTTCTTTCCCTGGTCCCAGCCAATACCCTGTCCTCCCATTCTGACCTAGATAGAACAAGGGTATCAAGACTGTTCTAAACTCAAGATAACGAAAGACAGGCAAGGTGCATGATTTCGGGCAAGATAAAGACAACAACCACGACCTTGTATACGAAACCCACACAAAGAACTCTGAACTGACCTATACTTTGTTTCGCCTCCAAGTCCAGGTCCAGACGCAGCCGACGCTACGAGCTGATGATACCAATCAGACTGCGTGAAAAGTGCATCATTATGGTGTTCGTTTATGTACGTGTTCTCTCAGCACTTAACCAATCATAAACAGAAAAGGCCCAGTGACTTGTGCTTACGCAGAAGGAAGCAACCTTCGACGGGGTAATCTACAAACGGGCACAATGAGGCCAAACTTTTGGGGACATAAACTGAAGGTCAGAAGTAACCAACACTGACAAAAAGAAAAAACTCTTAATTAATAAAAGATTTTGGGAGACCTATCCGACAGCCAACCCAAAGCAACAACCGTAAAAAAAGAAAAAGAATGAGTTTGACGAAAGTTACATACAGGACTTGTTCGGTGAAAAAAAGACTGCCGCTTGCACGAATATATTAAAAAACCGGAAAGTATATGGCCTGGGTATAACAGTGACTGAAATTATTGATGCTGTACAACTTCTTGCTCTATTTAATGAACTTTCCTCGTATAGTTTGGAACAATTACACCTACCAAACCGGTGTTGTGAGCTGAGTTGCCACCACCTTGGATTTGACTTGTGGGCGTGATACCTTGATTGAAGCTATAATCGGATCGGATGTTCGAGCTGTTTTTGTCTGGTCAGATCCAGTTATAGAGGAAGCTGTGGTCCGGTAGTCACCACAGCCGTCAAGTCCACAGCCACCAGACCAACATTCTCGTGTTCTTTGAACTTCCTGCCGATGGGCCTATAGCGGGGCAGTCCCAATCGATTAAAAATTGTTTCAAAGTGGTGCCAAATAGTGACAACTTCATCGTTGCTGCATACACCATCGGAGGCCTCGATTGATGACTACCATCAATCAAGTGTGAACTGACCAATACTGGGTGGAAGTTGCATAAAAGTTCAACACTTCTATCCTGCTTGCCACCATACTAGCAGTAGTGAGGCATGTACTAACGAGCAAATAAAGAATATATTGATTTGCACGAAATAAAGATAATATTACAGACAATAATGTCCTCGAAGCAGTTATTGATGACTCCCGAATGAGGCCATGAGCTGCATCGATTTTTTTGTTCCAGTTAAGAGGCAAAAAAGCGCTGTTAAGGCACGTCAAATGTGTTTTGCCCCATCGCCGCCGTTTGTGCAACCATCCCGTTTCCAAACTCCCCGGTTGCGCAGATAGTGAGCAACGGCTTTGTGCTGCTGGCCCACCCCAACAACCTGGAGAACCTGCTGTGCCAGGTGCGCCAGCTGGCCGGCATGGATGTGCGCCAACTGGGCAACCTGTGCCCCCGGCTGCTCACAGTGCCCTCCGAGAACGTGGTGCGGGTGGAGCGCCTGCTGCACCAGTACGGCATCTCCCAGGCGCAGGCGGCACGCTGCATCGGCATCTACGGGCTCAGCCCAGCCACCATCGCGGCGCGGCTGCAGGAGCTAGACAAGGTGCGCTCTTGCGCCTCCCTAAAATCAGTGCCTAGAATGCATCTCTGACTGGTGTGCTTTACCTCTCGCCTACTCATTTTTTAATGCGAAAGCATTAATGTCCCATGGAGCGAGCTGACGTCATCAATCTGAAGCCGCGAAAACGGCACCTAGTTTCCTTCAATTCCATTGGCTGGCGCGCGTCGACGGGGCTCCCATTGGTCGCTGCGCTCGTCAGTTTCCACGACTGCTCACCCCATGGCGCTGCGTATCCATCAGCGCGGCGTTAACACAGCGCATCCTAGGTCACCGTGCCCAGGGAGCACACGCACTGACCGGTGACGAAAAGTATGCAGCAGACGAAAGAGAGAGCGGACGAGCAGCTTGCATGCTTTCGCATTCACAACTCATGAGATGGAATGCTTAGGTGTACCTTAATCTTTTTTCTTCATCTAACATACCGCAATATATATATATTTATTTTTTTTTGTAAAGGGGCAATTTGCTTTAAAATAGGACTAGAACAATTTCTTGACTTCCGGGTGTCATATCTTGCTCTATATCAGGACTTTTGGTCCGAGTCCCACTGACGCACAGCCGCCAAAGTTGATGGAACGCTTGCAGGATTCACATCGTTTTCATCACTCTCGTCACTGTCCGTCAAACTATCGTCCGATTCTTAAAAATCGGAAAGACTGAAGGATTTGTCGTCACATATGCCCAAACATCTCTTTGTCGGCTAAAGCGGACCTCCGTGCCGAAGCCACGTTGTTTTAGTGCAAATGCTCGCGAGCGACTGCTTATATTTTTTATTTTTTGTTAAATAGAGCGTTCTCTCTCTTGTCAATCGGCAAAACGGACGTGCAAACTACCTAAGTGTAAATGGAGCAACACGGGTGGTTTTGCCATCTGCCAGGGAGCGCACTAAGCAAGCGCCGAAACCAAAATGCGAGTCACGCTCGTGGTTGGGCTTTATGGCCCCCAATGGGTGGCACGAATTACGCTTATGTGATTAGTAGGCAAGGGGAATAAGGCTGTCCCAAGACGTGTGGTCCCTCAATTTCTGCCCGACGACGTCTTAGAAGTGTCGCACCGTCACCATTCGCAATCCCAGTGGTGTCGCGGCGGTGGTGGTGGACGCGGTACACACATGTTCTGCCAGAGGTCCCTCTCTCCAGCACGACAGTCCAGGGAAGCTTCCGCAGCCGGGAGTTGGGATGCCGCGACCGCATCGACGCTTCCATTCTCTCCCGTTGTTTTCGCCGGAACGCCTACGCCCAACCGCCGGGATTGCGACATTCGACAGCGCGACACTCCGGTTTTCGCGATGTCGTTTGTTGCCACTTTGGGACTACTTTCAGTGCACGAATAGAATGGGACGTTAAGCGCACCACTTGGAGACCCATTTCGGGAACCGTATCTAAAGGGCTGGACAAACGAGACATTTTCAGCAGTTGCAACATTTGCTGTACCGGAAAGGGAGTTTTCCTCCAATACCGGTCTCTCGTTGGCACGCATCTTTTGCTGGGGGGGAAGCGTCCCTTTGCTTGCGTCCTTGGACAGAGGTTTGGAGAGTGCTCGCCACGTGGGTCCGGACGGCCACTTGCACACTCCACTGGCTGTTGTCGAGACCTCGAAGACGATAACGGAGGTGCGGGGTCAACGCGGTCGCAGGTGGCAGAATTCCAGGTGCGCAAGGAGTGCCCCCGCATCCTGAACTTGGTGTACTACGCGTCCAAGGCCAAGCACCGCCTGGAGCTGCTCTCCCACCTGGGCTACGGGGCAGGAGTGTCCATGCACGTGCTCAGCATGGGCTCAAAGGACTTTGCACGAGTGTTCTACAGTGGCAGCGACAGGGGACGCTCGCAGGTACGATATATTGTGGAGTGAGCCCGGAAGTTCTATTACCTTTGGATGAAGTTACTAGAGAAAGAAATATGTTTTTGCAGTTTCGCCAAAATTTACGGGAGGTGTCTCGAAGTGGCAAGACACTGGAATTTCCGGTTTTTTTTGGTCGAGTCTAGAATAATTGTTGACTTGTCGGGGAATTGGAGGAAACATGGGTAGTCTTACGAATTGGATATTGTTTCAACAGTGTGATTGCATTCTGTCCCCCTTTGACACGAATATGCAATGAACCTGATTGCTGCTTTTCAGGTGGGATGTCCCTACTGTTTAAGATTATATACTTGATCATGGGTTCCCAAACTGGATTTTGGGAACCCAGGAGTATCTCCAGAGTACCCTTAGGTGTTCCCCAAGCTCCCGGATTTCCTCGGCCCTCCCCCAAGTGAAGTGTTCATTCATTTTAAGCGCTATTTTACAAGATCTAAGCCATTGATTGATGGCTCGGATGCGATCAGTCGATGTGCCTATGTACCAGATATTCCCTAGTATGTAGATTGCTGTTTACAGACTCTACACCATTCTATGGGCTTCTGCGCCTCTTATTACGTTAACGCCTTAACTGGGAGGGGATCCTTGGCTGTCCACCGGAAGAGATACTAAAGTTGTGGTGTACTCAGAGTGATTAATGCCAACTGCAGCCCTTTTCCAAAGTACAGGCGGACCTCCCTATATAGTGCTAGTAGTTGTCGTGTCCTCTTATTTCTGCCGCCTTGGCATCACTGGCGATGTCTCCTGTATGGGAGACGAAACGTCCAATTAAATTGTTATTCTTCCATAATTATGTCAGGTTGGCTTAATTTGGTCTTCTACGACAAGTCCCAGCTTCTGGAACATTTTTGCACGACTGAATTCATTGACAAACAATGAAACGCAAATAAAGGCTCGTTCGCAGACTCTCGGCTGCTCACGACTGAGTGCATCACGGCCTCTTGTGATCTCTTAGAGATCTTTTACACTCTAGCGCCATCTGTTGGGTGGCCGTGGAACACTCGCGATTTCCGTATATTTCCTATTTTTCTTTAGTGCATCATTCTTTCTTTTGTGGCTCGAAAACTTTTGACAATGTTACAAAGAGCCGTCTCTCATAGATAGCACATATACATTTGATGTTGTAAATACCGCAAAGCCTTCGCTCCGGTGAAACACAGTTTTGGGGCCGCCTCGTAGAAGGGGCCAGTGTGCCAGCACGTTCTCTTCGTAAGAGATCGCGAGAGGTCGTAAGCAGTCGCAAGTATGCAAACCGGCCTTAACCGGATCCCCGTTGGCCCGGCACGCTGTTGTGATTGGCTGCTCCAGGAGACGGTGGAGTTCTTGTCCAAGTTGCTGAACCGGGACGAAGTCGAAGTGAAGGAGCGGCTGGCGCAGCACCCGTGCAGCACTTTGGTTTCTCTGCTGAACGCCCGCCGGGTGGTGGACTTCCTGCTGGCCAAGGGGGTCTCCAAGGAGCAGCTCTGGTACGGAATACAGGTAAGGGCTCCTCTTCTTTTCTCTTTTTATTGCTTTTTTTTTTAAAGTTTTTTTACTTTTGAAAGTTGGTGGTGTTAAGCCGCAATCATGCTGTTCATGCATCAAACAGAAGTTACGGTGTTTGCTGTAGGCATGTTGAAAGAATCGTGTGGTCACGACTCACGCATGTTTGAAGCATGTTTTCTTCATGCGTAGTATGTATGCTTCGAACTTGTCTGCAGACGGGTTTTGTGTGACCACACTGATGGGACCGTCATGCAAGGAATAGACACGTCTCCAACAGCCTCTGCAGACCGTCTTTTGTATGGTGTATTAGGAGTGTGCCCAAGGCTTTACGGTTATTGGCCGCTATTGACGCTTTCACGGTCGGGTCTTCAATGCGAACGCATTAACTGTCCCATGGAGCGAACCGGCGTTATCAGCTTTTGAGGCTGCGCCAAACTGCACCTAAATTTCCCTGTCCGATGGAGCGAAGCCTGTAGTCTGTAGCAGCGAATTGATGGATAGACTCCATTGGCTGGCACACGGCATAGTTACAAGAAATGCCACCCCACTGCCATGGCACAGCGGCCCGATCGCTGGTAAGAAGGACGGGGTGGCCGGGTCTGCAGAGCAGCCGGCCGCAAAGCCCGCCTGGGCAGCATCCTCAGAGATTGTCCGGCCGGGCTCAGTGCGGCGCACTGCTTGGAGGAATACACTATGTATACGAATGCTTTCGCATTTTGATACTTTAGCAGTCTTTTTGTTCCCAAAAGATGTTCTTCAGTGATTGGGTTTTGTTTCCCAAGGGATAGTACACTGCTATCCATTTATAACAATACCACATATAATGATGTACCGCTTATAACAATCAGTTTCTAGAGTTTCTAGTCCAGATAAAGATAATCGGTTATAACAATTGAATTTTCGGGCTTTCTCATTATCGTTGTAAGTGGATTGCACTGTACAGAGCAAGAGTCAATGCACGTGGTTTTTCTTAACTGTCTAGAGAGCATGTACACTTCTTGCAGGCTGTTCAGGTTGAGAAGCGTCGAATGGAAATATTGAGGGTGAAAAGTTGTCGCTTTTCTTTTTCAGAGGTTCGAGCATGTGCTCCGCCTCTTGGAAACTTTGGCTAACGGTTAAGACTAAAGCCCCTTGATGGGTTTGTGTTTGCCTTACAAGTAATGTCAGATGCGCCAATGCAGATGCGTGCCACATGCAGCCCTTGGAATCAAATGGCGTCTCTGACATTGGCGGAACAATGGCTATCGGTATTTTTAAGAAACACGAAGCGTGACTTTTATCGGGGCGCCTTGGCTAGGACACTCGTATGCATGCATTTCGGTTATTGTGCCTGAAGCGGTTTGTAAAGCAGTACAGTAGAAAGTTGGGCGAGCTTGTCGAACATGGTTACGAAAAATGAACAGTGCTGATAAGTTAAGTGCAAGAAGATGGGGTACATAGACGGAGCATAGATTTTCATCCAGTCTATTTCGAAGGAATGCACACCGACGTGAAACCGGAACGTGAAAAACACAAAGCCATCTGCCACAGTCTGTGACAGTCGACTTTGTGTCTTTCGTGCTCTGGTTTCATGTCGATATGCGTTCTTTCAAGATAAATTGGTTGAAAGTCGGCGCTCTATCTATTTACCCCGTCTTCTTGTTCTTTCTTTTTTCAGCACTGTTTGCTCTTTGGTTTGTAAAGAACCAGACTTTTCTTAGTTGCTCGCACGTTTTTCTTGCGCCCGCCGACGCAGGTGGTCTTGTACGACACGGAGCTGGTGTCTGCCCACTTTGCAAGTCTGCCCGACCAGGAAGAGCTGCAGCCCTTCTCGGAGTGGAGAGAGGCTCCTGAACTGGTCGAGCTCCTCGTGTACTTCATGGAGAGAGAGACTCGCTTCACGGGGGTCACCAAGATGGAGGTGCCGAGCTCCGCCACCGCGGAGGACGCGTCCCCTCCGGTGGAGAACCTCTACTTCATGCAGACCCACGTGGTGCACAAGAGGCCCGCCCAGCAGAGTCGGACGCTTCCTCCACCAAATACGTGACCAATACCAGTCAGATACCCGATCGAGCCATTGCTCGCAACTCCGATGGTGCAGCTGCAAAACTGACGTGGCAGCTTAAAGGCACGTGCATCACGGCGCTAAATCAACACTACGAACAGCAATGACAATGCAGACTGTATTGGCACTGTGCCACTAACATAGCATGAAGATACCGCTGTATCAGCAAGGTCAGCGTTATTCCCAGCACCGACTATACTCGTTTTCACCCCAAGAATGAAGGATTTTTTTGTGCAGTCTTCATACGCCGTGCAAAGTAGTTCTCACAAGATTTGGTTGTCGGCAGAAGGAGCGATGCTTTTGGCGTTCGAAGCGTGTATGTCTTGATAAGAAAAGATATATCTAATCTTAAACGCACCTACATCTATCGTAATTCTCGGTGAGGAGCCATACTTTTTTTACTACAGTTCTTGAAGTGAAAACAAGTATAGTAGTGCTGAGGTTGCACTATGGTATGTGCGTGGACAGGCCTTGATGTTCTGGCCAGAAGGTGCTGTTCCGATTTTGCTGCAGTCACGGATGGAAGGCCGAACGCCCTTTCGCAACCTCGTGTTTTAACTGCTATGCGCCGTGTCACCTTACGAGGCACTGCGGAGGACGCTATGAGCCTCCGATGCTAATCCCAGTGCCACGTTAGTGTCGCACGATTATGCACCCTGCAGGTTGCTGTCTATATTTAAAGGTCGCGTGACCTTGCCCCAGCATTGGATTGGCTCCGATGGCTCGTAGCGCCCACTGCAATGCGTCGTAAGACGATTTGGAGTATAATCAGCTGCCGACAGCTTTGCCTGGAGTTGCGAGTAGTTTTGCAGTTGTTCAGGGGCCTTACAAATTTTCATGTGGTGGGAAAATTAATTCGCTTAGTTAGTTCGGAAAGCAATCTTGTCATACATCGATGAGCTTTCCTGCTGAAGGCTCACGAAATGTTTGCTCGCTTGAGACAAGGGCTGCTGGGGCCTCCTTATGATCTGGGGACGCTCTGCGCTCGAAAGAAGAAGGTCGCACCCGTCAAAGGCACGACGTGTTGGAAAACTACATTAGACGGCGATTTTTAGGTATTGTATCGAATGCATTTTAAAAGGTGAAAGAGCACTGCGGAGGTCTTATTTTTAGTCGAGACGTCTCGACTTCACGGGCCTGACCCGCGTTACTTTCCCCAAATGGCTGTTTCCGTTTAGGAGAGTATAAGTTGTCTCAGTGTTCTAAAGGGCACCGGTGTTCAAATAAATATGTCTCGTTTTTGTTTTTGTTTTGCTCCTCTCCATGACTGATGAACGAGTGCAGCTAAACAATGCAAGACATAACACAACCCCGAGACCAAAGGAAGCAAGAATGACACACACACACACACAGAGTCTCTAATCGTTTTTGCTTCGTGTAGTCTGGGGAACTGTGCTGTGTAGCAATTGCCACCGGCTCGTTTGCTCCCACGACTTTCTAAACGTTGCAGTTTCTACGGTCTCTCTTCTTCCCCACCGAGCATTTGGCTCAACCTACTGCGGGGGATTAGCTGCCACATAAAGAGCGCTACAGAGCTTCCAGCTCTGTTTCAAGTACACCAAGGCTGGCTCACACACTCACGTTTGAGCGGGACATAGGTGCCCACTAGACGCGGCGAAGCAAAAATACCCGAAAAAGCATTTGCAAAGACAAAAAAAACCATCTTTTCCGTGAAAAAAAAAAAAAAAAAAGCACTGAGGGACGTTTTTTGTAGTCGCCGACCAGGCGAGAACGACAGGGAGGAGCTCTTATTTCTGACAACGCTTCGGCGTCTTGTGCACCTGGAGCACGCGCGCATAGCCAAAGTACGGTGGAAGGCACGTTGGGAAGACGCGCCTTGCTGTTCTCACTCCATCGGCGACTGCGGCAGGGGCCACAAAAGTGCCAGAAACACGATAAAGGCGCTACGTAACCGAAGTTGCACGTCAAGCAACGTCGTCGGGGTAGCCTGGGAGGTGCTTTTTGGTGCAACGTGCCAGCTGCGTAGAGTCTGGTTAGTCTGGCCTGACCCAGGCCCCAGCACGAGCGAACTGTCGAACGTGCAGTGGTGAGACTATGGTGCCTGGAAGCGTCTCCGTCTGGTACGTGTTTACCGCATGCTAAAAAATTGTCCCTCCATTTCCGCGCGACGACATCGTAGAAGCGTGTCTACGCCAGAGGTGATCCGGGCAGTGTCGCGGCGGGAGTGGTGCGCGTCGCAGGTGCCCGTTCCGCCGCGGGTCGCTCTCCGGCTCGACGGTCCACGGAAGCTTCGGCAGTTCGGGACGCCGCAACGACGGCAACACTCGCTCGCTCGTTTTTCTAATGCGAAAGCATCAGCTGTCCCATGGAGCGGAGCCGGCGGCATCTGTAACCGCGAAAGAGATGCCCACTCTCTTGTTGGCTGAGCGAAACGTCTCCTAGATAGCCATTGGCTGTCGCTTCAGGAGAGCGCGTGCTCAGCCGCCGCTCTTGTGTCAGCCTTACCGGAGTGTGTGGGGGGTGCTGCGACCGCTTCTCCTCTCGATGCTTGAGGCATCTATATCGTCGGCGGCCGCAACCTCGGCAGTAGCGAGACGTGGCCGTTCACGCCAGTACATTGCAGACAAACTAAAAGAGTTGAAGAACAACATTCATGCTTTTGCATTCACAACTCTTCAGTAGTGCTTAGGTGTCCTCAGAATTTTTGCCGAAACTTCCGTGCACAACCGCGAGGATTGTGACATCCGACAGCGCGACGCTCCGGCTTTTGCAATGTCATTTGTCACCACTTCGGCACCACTTTCGGTGCGTGGCCGGAATGGGACGCCAAACACACCCTTTGAGATGCCGTCCGAGAACTGTAGTTAAACGCGGCGCCCGTTATGTTACCCGAAGTTGTAACCAGTTGTCAGGCTAGCGACGTTATTCCATCGAAATGGTGGAGTTTCCACTGTGGATGAATGGTAAAAGGCTAAGTGATACAGGTAAACCCGGACATCAATGATGTGAAATATTGAGACTTTAGTCGAGAACAGCTCGATGAATGTTTCTAAACCTGCATGGTGATAGTAAGGCTCCATTCGGAGACGATCCGACATCAGCAGTTTGTCCTTGCTGATTGAACAGTTCTTTTCTGTAAAGAAGCAGTGAAACGTTCGACGTTTTTCCACAGAAGGCATGAATACTTGAGAACTTGAAATAAAGATATATTATAAAGAAACTATTTGGTGCTAGTTTAATATGCGTGATATGGGGTAGGCTCCCCTTATGTTGACTTTTTGGGTAGTCCAAGTGCAAACAACCAAAACATTTGATTAAAGAACTCGCCATTGGTGATCCCTCACCAAAGTAGGTGCCAAACCTTCCGCAAAACAGTCCGGTTGAATTGGAAACTATAGAGAGAGGAAGAGATGGAAGGAATGTAGGGGCATGTCCCCAAATACGTCTCCTCCCTCTCCCTCAGTTTCTTTCTGTTTATGGACAACAATGGTTACACCATTAATAACTAATCTCGATAACTTGAATGAGACAGTAGGTGTTTGCATTGACCTTATGAAGCTCGACCTTGCCAAATCCATTATAAAATGTTACTTCATGGTCAGTTACTCGGCACTTTCTACCATTTCTAAAAAAATTGTGTAACAAATTGAGGTAGAAAATACTGGAATAAAGTTTACTAAGTAAACTCTGAAGTAGTCAAACTTGCAGGCAGAGTTATAACAGCGAAATGGATGACATTTTTTATTACGAGGGTTCATGACAACTGTATGTACACCGGAGGCTGCCCAGGACCTAGTTTAAGCTGGACAGCCGAGGAAAGGCGTTCTGCTTGCTCACAACCAGCTTCTGGTGCTGCAGCGAGATGTAGCCCTTGATCTTGCCCTGCAATGCAGAGGAGCCAGGTAAGCATGTAGCCCTATTTCTGCGTCTACCATCGGCACATGGCGCCAAAATTACGCTCAAGTTGTCCAAATCAGAACTAGATATGTGCTAAATTTACTCAATATTGGAACCTTTTGTGAGTTGGGCAAGTATGTACACCTTTTTGCACCGAACGCGGAGAGTCGATCGGCGAATGACAAGATTCGGACCAGGTTTGAGCCTAGGAATTGGATCTGAATGCTCGTTCGGAGCACGTGAATAATGCTTTGAAACCCTTAATTGTTTCAAGGCAATGATAAGATATTTGGTATTGGCCCATATGCTAGACCAGGGGTTCTCAAACTTGTAAGTCTTTCCTGACCGCACCCATAGGTCATCAATCACCGGTGATCGATGGTTTCCAAGCGCCAACAAAAAATTTAATTTATTGCAGAGAATTATGTTTCAGAATTTTGTGCATAACCGAAGAACTGTAGTTTCGGTTTCAACGTAGGTTTGAGATTGATCACGAGCTGGCTTGCTGTCAAAAATAGTCCTGGGAACAGTGGTTGCACGCATCTAACATGGCTAACTGCTTGCATCAGTCTTCGTAACAAAGGTGGTATTTTTTACATAATTCATCTGTATTCTGGCATATTTCTTGGACATCAAGAGCTCTGGGGACACTTTTAATGATGTTATACCGTAGAATACCGTGCATCCGCCCATTCCACACTATGCGCCCATTCCCAAATTTGCGAGATCTGAGAAAATATGTACAGTACATTTATATGTAAAACTGATGACTGGACAAGTGCCCATCCCCCATTTTTTTGTGATTATCTCCAATGTTTGAGTGGGCGCTTGCCCGGTATTTTACGGTAGGCATCACTTAACAGATGGTTGTCGCTATGCATCACTATAATTTCCAATGCCGTCCTGAGCTGGCATGCACGTTTTATGTTCCCAGCAAGGTGGACAAAAATACTAAATGTGAAGGAGCTGCAATCAAGGCTATGACAAAACCAAGGTAGGACACAAGGAAAGCATTCTGGTGGGGATGTTAAGGTGTACTATCCGTGTTCCACCAATATAAGCATTTCTTCATTGAAAAGCACACGTGTTACGGAGGCTAACACTGCGACGAATCAAAAATAGACGTCAGAGTACACAAACTTTGAGAAGTAATAGCTGTGGGTGTGAAACACATTTTGTATATTCTGATTATTTTTGTCACTTCATTTGACATAGCAGTAGAAATTTCAGCGTTTATACGCCTTCTGCACATACATTTTATTTTTAAAAATTAATTTTAAAATCTTTTTTTCACATTATACCAACCTGTTTCTTTTGAAAGAACAATTAATTGGCCACATTTTGATGCATCATATTTCTGCATATGCAAATTAGTTAGGAAAATAAAAGCGGCTGCACAGATCCTTTGAAAATTTCTGCTTTTCCCGTGGTCAGGAAAGTCTTAAACCACAGGAATGACGCCCGGCCTCAACGTTCATGCAATAAAGCAAAAGGTCGGCAACCTTTCTCATTGGCTGGCCGAGTCATCAGAAAGCCAACATGGAGGGGGCAGGACGGATAGTCCCGAAAGGAGGGGAGGGAGGGGGGGGGGGGGGGGGGGGGGGGGGGCTTGTTCCTGTATAACCCCATTTGAGGTCAAAACTGCTGTGTGGTCCTTGAGTCTGAGTTAGGAAGCAGCAGGGAAGGGGAAGTAATTTTCTGGTGTCGTGTTAGGGGCCACATGAAACCACCTCGGGGGCAGCATGCAACCCGGGAACAGCATGCGGCCCGGGCGCATGCTGCCCCTGGGCTGCAATAAAGCAAGGCAGATAACTACAGACCTTGCAAGGAATAATGCACATACACTAAGGAGTCTTTGCACATGTTTACTAAGGCATGGCACATAAACTAGAAACTTTGCATGGGGGCAGGGACGACCAAAACACTTTGAAAGTTCGTGGGGGCGGATTTATGAAGGTATTTTGCGAACCCCTCAGCTCACATTAACCCAGTTTGAGAGCACTTGTTTGATCTATAGTGTTTGTGATGGCAGGGACGGGCGTGTTGATATTGAAGCAGTTGTAAATAACGCAACATTTAAAATGGTGTCCTCGTTGCTCCCCGCAATTTTAAGCTGCAAAGAAATGGTCTTATCACAGCATGATGCACTTAAAACGACAGAAAACAAAATAATTTGAAAAGATTTTTTACAAACATGCTGGCATACTTGTTAAAAAAGGGTACTAGTAAAAGGACAGACATGCACAATCTCATTATAAGAAAAACGAAGGCGTGCTGCCGCTGAGCATGATGTTTACTGTCCCAGGCCAGAGCTCAACTGCATTGCTCATGGAGCACGCACTCCCGTGGGGCAGTGCACGCTCCAATAATGAGGATGATGATGAAGCTGGTCCTGTGTCCAGAAACACCCTTACATTATTTTATTTTTCACTCAGATTATCTACTTCTTGAAGTTATTACATTTAAAGCTGACATTAGAACTGCACTGCCCAGGATTTAATCCTTACCTAAGTGGAGCTAGGACTGAATGTACAGACCTTTTAGTAGAGCGAAATGAGTCAAAAACATAATACACATGCAGTTAAAGGGGCCCTGCAATCCTATTTAAGCATCTACCTTTTTTATGGGTTTCCACCTCTTTGGGGTTCGGGGAGCGGGCACGGAGAGAGAAACTAAATATCAGTGCGTCACATTTAACCGGGCGACGCGGAAACCTCCTCCACCTACGGAGCGACCCCGCAGTGCCGAAAGTGCGTGAAATGTGACGCTCTGGTTCTGGGCTTTACTACTGGTCAGAGCCACTAATAATTTAATAATAATGGTTTATTTTCCAGTGCCCACAAACAACCTAGCAGTCTACTGTGTGGTGCACAAACATGGGTAAAGTATTATACACATAAGACAAAATACAAATTATAAATGAAAAACTAACAAAAACACAAGCAAGAAAAAGAAAAAAGCTAGGGCTAGGTCTGACTTGGCCTGCTTAAGACAAATGCATCCATTCGCGTAATTGTTGCATAAACTCCTGATGAGCAGTACAAATATGAAAATTATTCTGATGAGCATTATTAAAAAGAATTTGAACCCTCAAAAGAGGTGACAAAGATTATGTACAGGAGGGTAACAAGTTCATTTGTTCCATATGATCCGGGGTGGAACATGGAAGTCAAAAGACTGCAATAAGTCCGTAGAGTTTACTTCACCATGGACAACCTTGTGTAAAAACACAAAATCTCGGTACTGTCTTCTCACAGTCAGTTTATGCAATAAAAACCTGTGAAGCAAGGATTCGTAGTAGTAGAAACACCTCATTCCAATATACCTATAATAGAGAATTCTAATCCGTTGCTTCTGTACATTTTCAATCGCGGTAGTTTACGAAATAGTCAGTTAATTCAAAACCACAGAGCCAAATTTTAACCGTGATCTAACCAAAGACTTCTACAGATGCAGTAAACATGAAGGTGCAGAAAAGTGGCGACATAAACGTGAAATCATACATAATTCTCTTAGCGCTCCATTTGCAGTTGTAGCAACATGATTATTAAAAGAAAGTGCGCTGACAAGATGGCCGCCAAGATCTCTGATAAATGATATGGGTGGAATTGGGACGCCACCGACAGTGTACGCGAAGGAAACCCTCTAGCGCTTTCTAGATATCACAATATATCTAGTTTTTGGTGGGTTCGGTGACAAACAGTTTTTTCCGTACACTATTTAAAAACATAATCTACATCATCTTGAAGAGTGGAACAATCAGATACTTACTGGACAGTTAAAGAAATGGCTTAAAGTCATGAACGAACAGAAGAATCTTGGCATCCTTAACGCAAGAAATAATGTCATTTATAAACAAAAGAAATAACATGGGTCCTAGAACTGTACCCTTTGGCACACCGGAAGTCGAAATAAGCTCATCAGGGTAGCTACCGGAAACACGAACCGAATTGCGCCGATGACTGAGATAGTTTGAAAACCAGGCGCAGAGGTGCGGGCTGAAGCCATGCAGGGCAAGCTGGTGTAACTAAAATGTGTGATTAACCCAGTCGAAGGCTTTTGACATCTCAAAGAAAATCGCGTCAACATGACTTTTCCCGAAAACTAGTGGAGCGCAGTAATTCAAGAATTAGCATAATTTTGATTTTACGGACCTGCTCTTCAAAGCCGTGCTCGAATTCATATATCTTTTTGTTCAACTAAAAGTAAATCCGCGTATGCACTACTTTTTCGAAAACCTTTGCGAAGCCGCATAACAACGAAACAGGCCGATAATTATTATATAGAGTAGAATCAGAGGCTTTAAAAACAAGAACAACTACCGAGTATTTCCAGAGCTCAGGAAACTTAGCCTGAGTTAGGGACAAGTTAAAAATATGCTTCAGCACAGGTACAAAAGAGAGGAGCAACCTTTTATAATAAAACTATGTATGCCATCAATACCGGTGGATAAGTTAGGTTTAAGTTTACTTTATGGCTTCTAAAATGTCATCATAAAAGTAGGCGGAAGGTCCCCACGCTGGATACCAACGTACTAAAGCACCTTGTTGTGCCGGCGAATAACAAGAACTAAAAAATCAGCAAAACGATTTGCAATTTCTCCTGGCACACAGTGATAACCAGCATCATCATGAAGACAGATATTTGGTCGATTGTCCTGCAAATGTTGTCTAGCGAAGCGCCAGATACTCCTTAGGATTTATAGTTCAGACTATGTTCAATGCCATTTAAGTACAACCGGTTATCTTGTTCGTAAATTGTTTTGACTCAGACTACGATATATACTGAACTTTTGAATACCATATCTGCAATCCTGATTTCTTAAACATGCGATGATGGTGTAGTTTCTTTCGGGACGCAATTTTTAATTCTTTTGAATACCAACTCGGATAATGAGAGGAGCGCGCACAGTTGTTTCGGAATAAATGCCTCAAGTGCGGCTTTGGCAACTCTGGTCATTTTAATAGCAGCCAGTCAACTTCACTGCCTCACATACCGACTGAATTTCATATCTGTACAACATACTCCTTTACAACAGACCGAAACCTTGGCCAAAATCAAGGTCTGTTATAACGGCTTAGACTGTATCTTTAAAAGAAAAGGTTTTAGTCGAAATACAAAATATAAGTGGCGCGAGCCGTTTCAATTATGTATAAAAGTAGTTCTTGTTCGGCATTTTAGATCAGAAGAGAAACAAATGCAGTTTATAAAGTACAGAAACAAGAAATGACCCGTCGACACGCCACTAAGCGGTGGAAAAGACGGCGCATACTAAGGGATGCAGGCACCAGCGCCGGCAGGCGAGCGTAGAAAGGTCTCGTATGTACGCGGCGGCGCTGCAGTCGAGGATCCGACCGGTTCCGAGCGTTCCGGAGGCCTTCGGCGAGCAGCTTTGGCCCTCAGGCGGTACGGCAGCGCGAAGTGGCTCCCGTTCTGAACTGATCATTACCCCGTGTTTGCTGTCGTTTGTGGCCAACGACGTGTCATGCCAAATTAGCGTTTAAAGGGACACTGACAGGGTATTTATGCTCGCCGAGGTTTTTAGTTGTACGTGACATATGAGAGCCCAACTACCCAGAACAGAATTTGCGGCTCGAAATTCGGTTTCTTTCCGCCCGAAAACCGCCGATCGAGAACTGGCCGGTTTGAGTCGCGCTCACTCTCTTTCCGTGGTCACGGGCCGTTTTCTAAGGTATCGACGCGACCACCAAATTTAATCAAAGTCGTGGGTCATTGAAGGCACACAGTCAATATTAAAAATAGAAAAAAATATGAAACCCATTTTTTGTGGCTTCCAAAAAGCTGCAAATACGTTGATTGAAAAAAAAAGGTAGCACAGACAACCGGAAGCATTCTGTGCGTTCACTGCATAATTCTCAACATGGCGTCGTTTCGCGTATCGTGGGACTAGCGGATGGCAGCGGACGACGGGCGTTGGACCTCTACTTCAGAACTGTCGTTCACGGTACCGGCGAATTCTGTCTTCCTTCGAAAGAGAAATTTTGGACCGATCAAAAGAACTGATATTCATCCCGTACGACACGCCCGACCAGCAAGCCGATTGCACGAAGACGTCGCCGAGCCGTCGTCCCTTCTCGTGGCTGAAGACATCGCTCGCTCAAACGTCAAGCACGAAGTGCGTACTTCGAGTTGAATACGCACGCGTACGGTTTCTTTACGAGGTGCGAATGTGGCCTATGCGTGGTGCTGCCCGACTTCAAGCCGGGAGTGCATGTATTGAAGGGAAATCGGCAGCAAACTTCCGACATACAGTCTACCCGCTGCATTACTACGCATGATAGAGTTCCTTCAGTAGCTCAGTGGAAAGACGTCCGCTTCACACGCAGAGGGCACGGGTTCAATCCCTGGTGTGGGTGTACCTTTTTTTTTTTTTGTCAAGCATTTTGCGATGTTTACATTTCTTTTTTTACAATTATCACTGAAAAAAACAATTGTTGTGGACGATACGTCGCTGAACTAAATGGTATGGGATTCCATTTTTGACACCTGCGAACTCAATGTAGTCACTTTCCACAAAATGCGAGGAGCATATGAATCGGGTAGCGTCCGCTTTCCGAGCTTCGCGTAACTGTTCTACAGGAATTGCAGCCAGCCATTGATCCCGACCCGTTGATCTTTCGGAAACTTGTGCACTCTGCCGCACAATGCCACTTTCAGATGCAGGACATGTGAGGCAACTCTTCACGCAACATCTTGGGAGTATTCTTTTCGGAGCCGATCACGGGAATTCACCACGGCACTCGGGCACTCACTACTAATTGCCAACACTTAAATGTACAAAACAACTCATCTTGAAGTACAGAACAGCGAGCGGAACAAACATAACTGCAAAGGAATCACACGGCGAACGAACGCATTTCGTCTGCTACGTGCGGAGAAAAAAAAAAAAAAAAACCGCACGGTCGGGTGTAGCCACGTGACTTCTGCCACTCACTCTATCCTCTCCACTTCTGCGTGCGGTGCGGGAGTTTCGGTTTCGGTTTCGAGCAGTTGCGTTTTTTGGCTTTATTAAAAAAATATGTGACTCTGTAGCAAAATATTAATTGGGTAGTATTCCGACACCATAATAAATCGCCTGACAAAAAAGGAAAAAAAAATTTGAGGGGTGTCAGTGTCCCTTTAATCACGCAGCAAATGCAATGCGAGCCGCCCTGGCTGCCCGCTTCATACAGCCTATCCAGAACATGCTTTAGTGGCGCCCTCTCGAGCCGTCGACACGGAGTGCGGCAGCCGTGAGCGCTCGCTGAGCTCACTACCCCTCCTCTAGTTCACGGCCACTGAAGCAACCAAGGACGTCATGAAGGAGGTTATTTTTTGCTTGTTTTTGTAATTTTAATTTGCCTTTAACTTTAGAAATAAAGCGAATTTCGATAAAAGAAAGTTTCATTAAGTTACTACGTTTAGTGCGCTCAGGTTCGGTGCAAATTAAAAACCAGTAAAAAGTCCTTGCAGGGCCCCTTTAAGAATGGCCATGCTTTGTCCCGACTAAGATGGCCCTTCAGCGAGAGCTTCAATTAAGGCCCACATTACGAGGGCCGTGCACACCCACCTCGTATATAAGGTTGGCGATGATGCACTGAAGCTCATCCAAGTCGACGTCTTCAATCTGGATGGAGAAAGAGGATCCACGGCCAAAAATTAAATATTAACGGAAATGCACAACTGTGGAATGTACACTGACAAACTATACCAACGCGTGACATGGGGCACGTTGAATTACAAATATAATGCACATTTTGTACAGGCGGTCCAGTTGGGGGCAAATGGATCGGCCCTCGCATGCACGCAGAAATACATCTGAATTTGCGGGTAAAAAACAAGCCTGCCGTAAAATACCGAGGAAGCGCCCACAGACGGGTGCCCGTTAGGTTCCAGAGCAAAAATGTAGACGAGGCACAGGGTAGGGAGGGCTTCTCTGCTTTGCACCGGTGCGCACTCGTCGGGCTTTACCACCTTGCACCGGCGTGTTCGGACAAGCAGTTAACTCGGAGGACCATCTCAGTTTGCCAGCAGGCTCAGAAGTCCGGAGTGGGCGCTTCAAACATTTCAAAAGTAGCAGATGGGCACTTAGTGTGGTATGAGCGCATGCTCGGCATTTCGTGGTACCTCCGCTCGTTTTCAAAGCCACGCGATACTTACGAAGTGTTCCTTGGCTGATATCGCGTACGCTAAAGTGGGCTATACAGTTTGCTCTCAAAACCACAATTTGAGCAGGCCCGGTCGAAATCTGATGCTAGATGGAAAACAACACTAATGGCACCAAACTTCTTTGGCAGCCCACAAACATACCTTCATGTATCTGAGAGTGACAAGAAATGCCTCAATGGGTATTTGGTGGGTCTTCAAGAGCAGATATCTGGAAAACAAAAAGGCAAATAAAAAGTCTGCAAGTTCAATTAAAAAAACAAAAAAAAAATGCATCTAAATTTTCCGGCGGTCGGTATTCATATTGCAGGTTAAATGAAAATAAAATGTTTGCACATGACAAAATTAATTCATTTCCGGCTAAAAATGACTGGTACTGGCATGCTGGAGCCATCTACGAGGCGACCCTGTAACTGCATTTCACTAGAGCAAAGGTTTTGCAGTATTTGCGAGATCAAACATACTATCAATGAGAAATGGTTGTTTATAACATTGTCAAAAGTTTTTCGAAAAACAAAACAAAGAAAGATGCACAAAATAAATAGGAAATATGCGGGAATGGCAAATGTTCTCGCGTCAAAAAGAGATTTCGAGAGGTTAACGCCCTCGGTTGTAAGCAGTCGCCAGTGTGTAAACCAGCCTTCAATGGCCAGTTTAAAAAAAAAAGACCTTAGTAGCCCGAACTCCCTTCACGGTCACTCAAACAGCCCAGTGTTAACCTTTCCCAGTTAATCGTCCTCTGACGAGGGGAATCGCTACGTACACTTTCTTGAAGAGGTTCCTGTAGGTGATGCCCTTGAGTCGCTCCAGGATGAGGTAGATGCCGCTCTTGATGAAGAAGTCCTCGTTCGCAGACAGGGCGTTGTCCAGTCTCAGCAGGTTCCCTTCCCTGCCGTCACAAAAGTTCCCCGTGTACAAAACGTTCATCATAACGCGAACCTGTCACGTAAACAATCGCCAAGATGCGTCGTGAGGAAGAGAGAAGGCACCGGCGACTCACGTGACGGCAGAAACCACCTCGGAAAACTGCATCAGGTCGTATTTCCGCAGGAGGCCTTCACTCGGCATGTGACCCTGCGTAGGTACAAGGACCGTGAGTGCAACAGCAGGCTCCAATTTTGCGCATGAGGCGAGGTGTTTCAGAACAATGCGAGTCTCACCAGAAGCATCTTCACCGGGATGAGGTAGATGAGAATCAGGCGCTTGTTCCGCACTGACTCCCGGTCGCAACGCAGAAATGCAAACGTCAGGTAGTCTTCCGCTGAAATTCGGAGTCAAGACATCAATATCCTTCTGCAAGCGGCATCTGAGCACTCTTTCCATAAGGTAGACTTATTTGTCTATATGATTTACTAGTTTGAATGACAGACGAAACAGAAGTCAGCAATGTTCTTCCATGTGAACCATGTACTATACACAGTGGCGGATCCAAGAGGGGGGCGACGGGGCAACCGCCCCCCCCAAACCAAGTCGACCCCCCCCCCCTCCCCCCTTCTCGGAGGGCAATTTGACATGGGTGGACCCCCGGTGCACGAGAATGAATGGGAAAATAGTATCCTTACAAATTTTCCGCCCCCCCCCCCCAAAACGGAGTTCTGGATCCGCCCCCGACTATACACAAAAAACAAATGCGACATTAGCAAGCACTGGTCGGCAGTATAGAGAGTGCTAATAGCTTTATTTTACTTGACACGAGAAGAACCTGCATTACTAACATTGTATGATCTCTGATAATGCTGCAATGGCTGATAGCCTAAAAAAAAAACTTTGTGTGCCGATGCTGCTGACAGTAATGCTAACCTCAGAACAAAGTTTGCAACAGTAGCAAATGTTAAATAAATCTAGTAATTGCGTTCAAATTGTTTGAGGCGTACCGTTCTTGAAGTCGCTGTCAAACATGGCCTTTCAGGTCCAACGTAGTACCTGAAAGAGGAATTATGATGCTTTCTTTGCAAGGAACCCAGCTGTTCTTCACTCAAATCTAAACCAGATGCCACAGTCAAAAGACAAGTGCAAAAGGTCAGGCCCAAAACAACATGCAAGTGCTCATTCAATACAGTGGCGATGATAATTGTGATAACGAGCCCATTACTACCTGTATGTGACCAGCTGGGAGATGCTGAAATGGTCCTTCAGGGTAGAGCTCTCTATGGCTCTGATGAGGGGCTTGCACAAATGCAGCTTGTTGATCTGTAGGGTTGTGGAAGAAATGGATGCTCAATAACATACTGCCAAGTAAAAAACCCTTTCTTGAAATGGGCAAATGGGCAGTGTTTACTCAAAAAGAAAGCCAACCTTGAAATATATCTTAAACAGCTGGTTGACCAAATTGAGCATTCCCTGCGCTTTGAGTCTTCCAGAGAGGATCGGCTGCGAGGAGAGGAGTGCGAGGGTTACTGAAGTTTCAGCTTGCAAAGGCTGTTAAAAAAAAAGCTTGAGGTTCAATAAACAGAACTCTTGAACATACAATTCTTTTTCTAGATCAGTGACAGCCGTTTTCAGATGATCACACTTGCACAAAAAATGCTACTCAGTCAAATTTTAATTCTACAGAGTAGCAAAACCAGGGTGTATAGCAAAATATCATTTTGAAATTCCCTGACTTTTCTAGGTTTTCCCTGACAATTTCAGGTGAAATTCCCTGACAACTGTAGAGGCGATTAAATATACAAGACCATTACTACACAAGCATTGAGCACTGTAAGGATAATTTTGCACGGGCTTAATCCAACTAGCATATTCCGAAATATATCGGGTTCGTCCAGTCAGGATTAAACGAGCACTTTCTTGCCGCCGACATCGTCAGTGAAGAGGCCACTTCCGGAAACATGATGAAAACACGATGTTCAATCACGCACGTCAATAGCCGAATGGCAGCATGGCCGCCAGATGAACACTTTCGGATACTTTCGGCTTGGATTGGATTGGGGTCTGCGACTTTTCCATTTGTTAATAAATCTAGTAGCTCTGACTGGATCTAGCCTAGGGTCGCGCCCTCAATCCAATCCAATCTAAAGCTTCGACTGGATTTGTCGGCTGTTCCCTTTGCATCGGGTAGCACACTCTACATCGGGTCAGCAGAGCCCGCGCTCCGCTCTAAGCAGAATTTATTGCCTATTTTTCTGCCCTGAAGTTCTCAAGTCTTTGCTCAGGGCACTTGATGGCGTTTCCGGCTCATTTTCCCTGACTGGGCTTGTTTTTTGACAATATTCATGATTTCCTTGATTGTTCTTGGTAATTAAAATTTCCCTGACAATTCCCGGTTTTCCCGGTCGCTAGACACCCTGAGCAAAACACTTCAGTGCTTAGGAAAACTTCCCACTTCATCAATTGAGGAAAATAGGCATAAGAAGCCATTTCAGAGCAACACTAGCACCCACTACACTGAAGCATTTAGTCTTTAAGCTAATGGTATCACTGAACAGGGAGGTATGCCAGAAAATAAGTTGGGCGTTCTTACTTATCGCTAGCACAGACGCGAAAGCAGCCCATCAGAAGTTCGGCAGCTTTTTCCAGCGTCTCTCCGGGCTTGCCCTTTCCCTTTTTGGACAATTGGGCATCTGCCTGAAGTGAGCAATAAACCATTACTAAATGACATTCGTATGATCCCAATAAAGAAATTTGGGATCCCGCCTCAGCCATAATTAAAGCTCCGTAGAGCATATCGAGGAAAGAGGGGCTATAGCAAGAGATGTCTGTAACCACACCAGTTATCTTGAGAAGCACAAGCAAGTACGCTATACTCTGAAGAAGCACCTTGTCATGAGCAGCATGAAAGCGGCTTATGCTGGGTGTCTGGACCCCTCTAATTGTAAGATAAAGGTTAATACAAATCTCCCCAGATTAATAGAAATCTTTTAAACAATACAGGACAGGGCGGCACCACCAATCTTTCCAGTTTGATTAGATCAGGTGTCGAACCAGAACCCGAACCGAAAACCGGATCAAAACCGTTATTTTTGACCGAACCGGAACAAAACCGAAACCGAAATCGCACACTTCATATTGAACCTGAACCGGAACGAAACCATAATCTGATGTGGCGGTTACCGGTTCAACGAAAACGGTTCAGGGCCAATTGTGTCAATAATTGGTTTAAATGGGAAAAGTTGCGGGCGTATATTTTTTTCATGTTGCCAAGACTAATCCTAACATACTGTGAGATATTTTTACATTTCGTTTCTATTGCATACGTGATAAAAAAATGCATCATCGTCTGGAGAGCTTCAACTTTCCCTTGTTTCTTGGATTGACCCTGGCGGCGCGGTAGCGGCGGGGCGATTTCAAAGCACCGCTTGGCCGCTTGGCTACGAAATGCCCATGTGTCGGAGCGGATTGCGCCACTGTAGGTACGGAGGCCTACGCGTCCGCGGATGTTTGACCTCAAGATGGACCGTAGTGGCAGTCGATGAGCCATTTAACCAATCGAGCACCGAGGGCACACCACGTGACCTCCCGCTTCAGTGCAGCGACACCATCAAGGAAGGAGGGACAAGTACTGCGCTGCTTCGGGAGTATAGTTTGTGGGGCCGCCAGCGGTCCATTTCAATGAAAAACAATATTTTCTTCAACGTGCTCGAAGTGTTACCTTACAAAAAAAAAAAAAACATGGGTTGTCGGAGTTAACGTTACTCAGCGATGATTCGCCGACGCGCCGCGCCCTGGAAGGAGGCCAGGGGGAGAAGTGGGGCGGGAGAGAAGAAATTAAATGTGTATGTTTATTTTTTTGTAGGTTTTGCAGACTAGCAAGGCCAGCATGTCGCCTGTTCCACCATTTTCTTATTTTTGTTTGAAGTCCTCTTTCATCGTCTTCAACTGAGCATTCGAGAAACGTCGTTCGATGTGGTGGCCTTACCGGAACTTTGCTCGGTGGCTGACAGGTACAAATGAATGACCCGGTCTGTGGGACCCGGACCGGGTCATTTGCATAGAGCGTTGTTTGCGATAAAAAGTCAAAGTGACTAGACAAAGCATCGCCATGAGATCTTTAGAGCAGTGTTTTTCCGCCGGAACCCGAAGCGCTGTCAAGATGTAGTCACATTTCATTATACGTGTGTTTTCACGTGCCCGGTCATTGACACATCGGCCGGTCTGGCCGATGTATACATGACCACAGCTTAACGGGATTCTATAAACTACCCCAACTGTGCACTCGTTGTCTCTGTTTCTGTGTTTTATGGCACATTTGTTTCCTCTTGTTCCCCTGTCAGCCACTCTGGGGCATAGCTGTGACATCTTACTGGGTGCCGAAAACAGGTTGCATGTATAAAAAAGAACAAAAAAACACGTGTGTGTAGAGCAAAACAAACCAAAACATATGGAGGGCAAGGAACCTACCTAGATACGTTTTTACTGTTTACAAAATCAAAGCCCAGCATGTGATCTTCACAGCCCAGCACGTGCGTGTTCGTCGCTTCGGAAAGCGAGCAAAGCACGCGCTATACCCCCGAAAACTAAAGATGGCACCGGCCACAAGCTCTTTTTTAGAAAGATCTATGGACCCATCCAGAAAATACGCCCTCTTCTGGCAGATTTTGAAATACTGCACAGCTGCGTGTGCAAAAGACACCATAAAAATGGAAAGCCGATCGCTTATATATCGTTCACTTAAGAACAGTAATATACAAGTAATAGCCTTCCCCATTAATGGTGTGTTTTGCGCCCGTCACTGTGCAGAGTTCTTTTTTATATCTGCCTGAAGAGGAAGCAGTATTGGGATGGGTCTATTGCAAATATCTCGTGCTCAGAAAAGGCTGCAGGAAGTGCTCGGTCAATATTAAAAGGTCGAGTTAGGAACCGGTTCGAACCGGTTCGCGATTATTAAAACCGGTAACCGGAGTGATATTATGTGCGCTACCTAAACCGGAACCGAACCGGAACAAAATACAATGCTACTGAACCCGAACCCGAACCGAACCGAAATAATGACCGGTTCGACACCTGGATTAGATAGCAGGAGTGGGAAAAGGAAGCTGTGAGATTGGAAAATTCTCTTCTCAAGGCAATTTGCGGCTCTCACCGTTTCTCGTAGTACCAGAATGAGAACAACTTTTGCTCAAAACGTAACTGGAGCTCACCTGTGCAGCAAATAGCCTCAGGTCGAGACATGCAGCATACATGATGGGCAGTGCCCAGTTTTCGTCTTTGAGAGACTGCAGGATCTTGGTGAAAACCTTGGAACCAACACTGTTAAGGACAACTCTCGAACCAGGACTATGCGGTGTCAACGACCGAGTTGCTGGCGACAGCAACTCGGTCGTTGCTGTTGCCAGC
This sequence comes from Ixodes ricinus, assembly GCA_037355805.1. NCBI lineage: Eukaryota > Metazoa > Arthropoda > Arachnida > Ixodida > Ixodidae > Ixodes > Ixodes ricinus. The sequence continues at coordinate 73,709 of JAZHYW010027748.1, forward strand.
TAACTAAAAACAGTAACTTATGGAAAAAAAAAGAAAATCCTTCACAGAGCACATTTTGTTTAATTGTTCCAGACCAATATTGTTCCTATATGCACTAGTGGTTTCGGATGGACCACCAAATGTGTAACTCTAGAACGCAGTCACCTAGTATATTGTAGCACAAGTTGTATGACGTACGAGTATCCCCTTTGAAATTCACAATGGAGGCTGTTGAATAAAAAAGAGTTTAGATATTGCAAAATGGGACACAGGAGATGTCCAACCATATCACGTATAATAATTCGTAAGCCTCCAAATTACTTTGCAAAATCTCATACGGTTCAGAGAGAAAGCTGACTAGGACATTAGCAAAATTTGCAGAACATGTGGCTAGAGAGCCAGTTTGTAATATTAGTGACAGTATACACTTCTAGAGAATTCTTCCGGAATCACCGAAAAGGCGAAGGATATTGCACAAGAATCGCTTGCTCTTTGTAGGCCTCCATGAACTCGTAGTTATTCATGTGGTAGACACATCTAAAAAGAAAACAAAATCAAATATCCAATTAGCATGTGCCTTCAAACTTGAGTTTGTGGTTAACGGCGGGATTTCAATTCTTTCTCAGAGAAACGCATACACCGATAAATAGGAACTTGGGTGTACTTGTTACTCACAGCGACAACATCCCGAACTGAATCAACCAAATAAGTGACATGCATACCTGCCAAGTGTGGAGAAACCAAATCCGGGAGAATTTCTAAGCTGGCGAGGAGAAAGGGAAGGAGGGGGGGGGGAGTTGCGTTTTTTAAAAATAAATATTGATAACAAATTTCCATGAAGGCAACCTCATTACCGTAAAATCCCGTAAGGGCGCCCTCCCTGAGAGATCGCCCATCCCGTTTTTCTGGCTAAATACCTGTAACATAAAAATTCCAAAACATCGCCCACCCCCTGATTCCCGTTGGACGTCAAGCGATGTCCGACGGGAATCGCGCATCAACGAGCGCGATCGGCGGTACCGGTTGTCCGAGAAGCGAGTTCATAGCGGGTTCCCGCGTTTTTGTCTGCGATCTGCACGCGATGTCGGCTCGCGTAACAGGCTAGTTGTTCCCTTGTGTATATTGCATCGTGAAATACGAATCTGCTGCCTGTCGCGATTTGCGGTATCCGTTCCCGAGTTGATAGCGGATTACTGTGTTTTTTCCCGCGATCCGCGCGCGCGATATCGATTTTTAGTTTTAAGTAACACGCGTGAGTTGTTCCAGCGTGCATATTGCATCGTGAAATGCAATTATTTTGCGTCCGCGATCTGCGGTATTTGTTTCGGTGACATGCGAGTTTGTAGCGTATTCCCGCACTTTTGTCCGCGATCTGCGCGCGAAATATCGGTTCTCCTGAGAGGCAAAATTGTACCGGGTTCCCGCGTCTTTATTGCACCATAAAACTTAAATCTGCGGCGTCCGCGATCTTCGGTATCCGTTCCCGTGAGATGCGAGTTCTCGGCGGGTTTTCTGCGAGTCCTTCGCGCACCGTGAAATGCAAATCTGCTGCGTCGACCACTTGCGGTATCCTTTCGCGTGACACAGAAGTTTGTAGTTAATTCCCGCGTGTTTATCGCATCGTGAAGCGTGAATTTGCCCTGTCCGCGATCTGCGATATCAGTTCCCGCGTCACGTGGTTTGTAGCAGCGCTTATCATTAATTTTTGATAAAGTTTTGCTGTGGCATCCCTAAAGATAGCCCACCCCATGTTTTTCACCATTTATCTTTTCATTTTGGGTGGGCGTCCTTACGGGATTTTACGGTACATTTATATTGCACTGCTTATGCTAGCGAGATAGAGCTGGGCTTCGTTATCATTGCAGCCGTTTGTTGCAACGGCAGACACTCCTTGTTTCAGTAATTTGAGTTTTCCGGGCGATCTTTTCTGTCAATCGTACAACCGTACAAATTGGTCAAAATTCGGGAGTCTCCCGGGTAATACGGGAGACTTGGCAGGTATGGACATGCCACAACTCGAACGAAATTCCATTAAACAGTGAAACAAGCAACAAAAACAATGTTCAGGCTTGCACAGTAATGGAAAAAATAAAGCACAGTCGGAGAATTATAAACATCTGAAAGGAGATAAATATTACCTATAACAAACATTCTCTTTTCACATTGCAGATTGTACACTTTTTCTTTTTTTTTTAATTTGTGGGTACAACAAAGCTTAATACAGTGCTAAACAAAAAAATATTTTTTTCTTTCTTTTTTAGAAACAAAACAGGGAAGTTTAGTCTTGTCGTAACACCCTGAAGTCTGTTTACTGACCGACATGAGAAACATATTTTGCAAAACAAAGGAGTGAATGTTAAACCATTTTGATTGTACAGTAAAACCTCGTTATAACAAACTAATGGATATAACAAAGCAATCATAATTCCCTTTGCTTGCTAATAGTGGGAAGAAATGGACAGTGGCTATAACAAACTAATGGTTATAACGAAATAATTATGGCCGCTCCTTCAACTTTGTTATAACGAGGTTTTACTGTACTACGGCATACCTGAGGTGCTGACAAACGACTTCATCCCAGGGAGCATCAATGACACGCTGAACCACTGGCTCCGGGTCCTCCACTTGTAGACGGGAGCTGGCAACGTGGGCATGCTTACTCGATAGCAATTCCTGCGGCAGAATTGGCATGCATAAAATGTCTACTGAAAAGACTGAAGCTATTGGTAATGATGATGACGTTGCAATGCTGCGGACCACCACATTCTGCGAGCCCAAAAAGAGAGCTACCAACACACCAAAAAGTTCTGTTTGAGTTGTCTGAATGCATGGGTCGGCAAAAATGTCAATAAAGCAGCATCTGTACACAAATATCCCTGAGTCGTGCAAAGGCGTGTAAAAATTCTTCAACATTTCCGTGACTTTGCCATACCCAGCAGATTTCCTTGATTTTGCCTGTTAGCAGACACCTTGAGATGGACTGCAATCTCAGTTGTGTTAAGCCTATTGCTATTTTTCGTCATTCTACCAAAACAAGCTACCAAATGCCTATAAACAAAACCAGACACCTTATAAGAATATGCACCCTCTAGTATCTGCCATGCCAATTATCTGATGGTGAAATCCGCTCGCAGATCTCTAGCGCTCCAAAAGCGTTCCAAAAGCGCTGCCATTTGGAGCACGGATATTCCGCTCGCAGATCTGGCTCGAGTTGCTCATCTTCCGCTTGTAGATCTCTGGCAGCGCCTGCCCCATGGAGCGCCTCCAAACCCGCCGAACTTGCTCCACGGGGTTTCAGAGATCTTTGCGGAAGTTGACAGATCACACTACGTCATTTCCTTTTAACTCGGCAGTGCGCATGCGCGGCGAGGTTGGCGAGGTCGCTGGACCGGTCAGGCCATCGAGTTGGATCTGTTCAGATGCGTTTGTTGTTTACGCGGGATTGTGACGGCTCGAACGCTTCTACCTCGCTTAGATCAGGGATACAAAGCTGGGACTGGAGTGTGGTAAATCGTAAACGCTGACATCTGTGATTGTGAGAGGAAGAATGAGAAAAAGAACGACAGAAAATCCGGAGGCAGACGCAAGGTTAGGCCTGTTCATTCTGCAGCCCATGATTGTTTACCTTTTTACACTGCATGCCGCCGGCGTTTTCTCGTGCAATAAAGCAAGAACAGAGTAGGCAACGACTGTGCAAGTGATGGTTTGTTACCTCTTTGTGTTTATTAAAGTCTTACCAGCAATCTGAACTCCACCGATGGCGATCACTGTGCATGCCCCGCCGCTTCGAGGCGGCCGAAAGGTATGTGACGGTGGCGAATGCAGACATCTTCCTCGTTATTTGTGACACGGGCTCCACGGTGCAGACATTTTCGTCCGGCCTAAACGCATGTTATTTCTGCAGCAACATAGTGACAGTTGTGACTGGTCGTCGGAAAGCTCAGTCGGCTGAGGCGGTGCGGTCGGCTTGTCAAGTCCGAGCAGCGGCCAGTTTGAATGGCTGACCGTCTCGAGCGAATCGGTGGGTCGCTCCAAAAATGCGTGTCCATCTTCCGCTTGTCGATTCGGAGCAGGCCCTACAGAGCGGAATTCTGAATCCCTCGCAGATTTTTGCCCTTGCAGATTTTTGAAAGCGCTCCAGAACTACCAGTGGAATTCAACAAGAGGCTGGTTTATTTCAGCCGTGTAAGCTCAGCGTGTATTGGAGCGAAAGCTGCAGTAGCATTAAGCTTAGATTTAGTTTCAAGCAATAAGGCGTATTCACTGGGCGCCATATTTGTGAGGGCTGTTTAGAGCGCATGCTCAGAACGAGCCCAGATTAATAGGCTGCTAACACCGGCAATCTTGAGGGTGCGGAATGCACGTTACAAAAGAACTGTGGAAGCTCGCCATCAGCACGCGCTCAGCAGTCGCGCACACAGCTATGGCCGCCAGTGAATACTTCCTATACATTGGTAAGTACTCGGCTTCTGTGTATCTAAAGCAACTGCCAATGATACTCTCGTTTTTCCCTACTGTGGCTGCTCACATATGGCTTAGACACCCAACAAATATTAGCAAGAAATTGGTTTGCACAAGTGAAGCTCCGAGACCGACGGAAACCTCGGTTTCCTGAGAAACATGAGAGAAAAAGACTCACGGCTGCTTTCTGGCCGCGGCCCTGTTGGAGGGCTTCGTCAACCTGAAATATGATCGAATTCAGCAATTAAGAAGACACAGCACGCCAAAAGCACTAATAAATTGCCCCCCCACCCACACCCCTCAAAAAAAAAAAAAAAAAGTATTGATGATTTAGCAGTTTGCCATCGCGAAGAGGGAAAATATACAAAACGGTGCCACCACTTACAACGGGCCCGAGAAGGAATGCTACACTGGGCAATTAGGTTTTCAAGGCTTCACAAGTTGGCTGTCACACTCCAACGCCGAGCCTAGCAAACGCGGCTTAGCACAGTGTACACCGATACAGATTGGTTGCAGATATCGAGTTCCTGCTCGCCGGCCAATGAACGACTTACGTTCTGCGCTACGCTACGTTCACTGCGCTCAACGTCGGTGTATAACTGGACCCAACACTCACGGCCGCCGTAAGGAAACCGCGAGGACCTGTCAGGTTTGCTCGTGGCGATCGTAGTTACTGCTAATATTCCGTGTGCAAGCTTGGCACTCTCCTTCACAGCTCACTCGATATGGTACGAAATAGCTGTAGGAGGCAAGCTGAAAATAAACCGGCCATTCGGAAATTCGAACACCGTCGAAGCACCCATGGGGAGGCTTGGTGTTTCTACCGGAAGATCCCTTGCTCACCTGCTGCAAGTATTGATTCACTGTCATATGGGCCATGTTATGCTGATTTAAGGTTGTTCACACTATCATTAAAAACGGGACAGTGAAACTAGGACATTCGTAGCATTTGTTTACTAACACACGAACAAACGCGACGGAAAGGACATGCGATGCAACTCTCCTTGGATTTGGATGACTTGGATAT
>JAZHYW010027749.1:0-13700 GCA_037355805.1 Ixodes ricinus
TTGGGTTACAGCATTGTGATGGGGTGAGACAAATTTGTCCTCTGCTGGGAAGGGCAGGAATGCAGATAAGAGACACAAATCTTCCACATTTCACCGATCAGTCCGACACGAATGCTGCCTCTGCTCCGGTCATTCCACATGGGAATGCTTTGTTGTTTATAGCTACCATATCAATTTTATAGAGAGTAATATGTGCAGTTTGCTACAGTGAGAAAACACAGTGAAAGAGTGAAATGCAGTAATTTCCTAGTGCTCTTTGAGCAGTACCTCTGGATCTCTGCTGCGGGTTCTAACCGTTCGCCGGGAATGTTGACTTCGGAGTTCGGTTAGCGTTTGCCAACTTTACTGGAACTGTGCGTGCTTGACAGCTAAATTATATGGACATAGCACAAGCCACGGCGAGGCATGGCAAGAGTTCGAAGAATACCTAATTCAGCGAGAAGCGAAGTCGTTCATCATTAAAACAAACCATTTCGTTTCAGTGGAGCACATGGGTTCATATACTGGAAGATTGGGAACGCAGCTATCGGTCGTGTCGTTGCTGGAAACGTTGGAAGATTATAAGCGAATAGCGAGTTATCTAAAATCTTGCCAAGACCACCATCAGCTCTTAATCACTACTGTGTCGGTGTTGCGCGGGCGCTCGAGCAGCAGCTCGGAGCCTGGCGCGGGCTCATGACATAAAGCACGAGCGTCAGTTCTCTTCTGGTACCGAGCTGTGTGGACTCACATTCAATACATGGTGCCGTTTCCTTCACACTTCACTTGAAAAGGTGCCTGTACAGTTCAAGGTAGACACCGGCTCCCAAGTCAATCTTCTCCCGCTGTCACTCTTCCGAAGCGCCAACTCCAGGCAGCACCTGATACCAAGTCCGGCAGTGTTACAAAGCTACAACGGCAGCGCTATCGGCCACCTTGGAAAAGCCAGACTCGTGCTCAAGTTCCAAGAGAAAGTTGTTTCTGCCGAGTTTTTTGTCGTCAAGAAGAACAGGCGTGCACTTCTAGGATTGCCTACTTGCGAAGAGTTAGGCTTGGTGAACCGTGTGCACGAGATCGCCACCACCACAGATACTCAATCCCAAGTTCAGCGAGAATTTCCAGCACTGTTTGAAGGCATAGGGAAAATCCAACGTCCATACAGCATCTCTTTCAAGGAAGCCACAGTGCCTGTCGTCCAACCCACCCGGTAGGGTACCTCAAGCCCTCATGGAGCCGCTGAAGCAAGAACTGAGCCGCATGGAGCAGGCAGGAATCATCACAAGAATGAAGGAGCCCTCAGACTGGGTAAGCCCCCTAGTCTTGGTGAAAAAGAAGAACGGCAGCTTAAGGGTATGCATGGACCCACGAAGAATCAATGAGTGTCTGAGACGTGAGCATTTCGAAATGCCGAGAAGGGAAGATATACAAGCTGAGCTTGCTGGCGCCACAGTGTTTTCGAAGCTTGATGCGCGGGCAGGCTTTCACCAAATCCCGTTGACTGACGAAACATCGCGAGTTTGCACATTTGGCACCCCTTTTGGACGATACCGATTTTTGAGGTTGCCTTTTGGATTGGCTTCTGCGCCAGAGGTATTCCAGCGTGCAATGTCTGAAATTTTTGAAGGACTGAAGGGGGTACGTGTTTACATTGATGACGTGCTGGTCTGGGGAGCTACGCAACAGGAGCACGATGATCGGCTGCGATCAGCTCTGCAAGCTGCACACAGCGCAGGCCTGACGCTAAACTCAGAGAAATGCCAGTTTGGAATTCCAGAAGTAATTTTCCTTGGGGATGTAGTGAGCAAAGAGGGTATCAGGCCTGATCCGAGTCTTTAGAAAATATTGTGAAGATGGATGCACCCACAAACAAGAAAGCTCTCCAGCGTATGCTTGGCGTTATAAATTACTTTGGAAAATACTTAAAGAGATTATCCGAACGTACAGCAAATCTGAGACAACTTCTTCGCGAAGATGTACTTTTCGAGTGGACAGCGGCTCATGACAGTGAGTGGAAGGAATTAAAACTCATGCTGACCAGTGCTCCAGTCCTCGCACTCTTTGACCCTAGTAGACCCACAAAACTGTCGGCTGACGCGTCTACAGATGGACTCGGAGCGGCCTTATTGCAGCTGTACGACAAGTCGTGGCGCCCTGTAGCCTATGCCTCCCGATCACTCTCGGACAGCGAATCACGATACTCTCAGATTGAGAAGGAGGCGCTTGGGCTGGTATTTGGATGTGAGAGATTTCACCACCTTACATATGGTAGACACATCCTTCTCGAGACTGATCACAGCCCGTTGGTCGCTTTATCAAAAAAAAGACTTGGTGATGTTCCCCCTCGCCTACAACGTTTCTTTTTGAGACTGATGAGATATGACTTCACGCTACAGTTTCTACCTGGCAGGAAGCTTGTGCTAGCTGACGCTTTGTCAAGAGCTGGGCAGCCTGGTTTTCAACACAAGCAAGGCTTGGAGGATGTTGAGGTACACGCTGTGGGAATGCTTGCCGCACTTGTGAGCGAGACAACACAGGACAGACTCAGAACTGAAACACAGAGGGACCCTGAGTTACAACATGTCCTTCACTGTCTAGAAAACGGGTACCCACTGCAAGGCAACTTCAGTTCACTAGACCCTGAACTGTCGGTGGTCAATGGAATCATTCTTAAAGGAACGAGGGTGGTGATCCCTTCTTCGCTTCGGCGAGTTATGTTAGCTCGGGTCCACCAAGGGCACTTAGGTGTAAACAAATGTAAAGAAAGGGGACGCCAACTCATGTTTTGGCCCAAAATGGCGCAGGACATTCACACTTTTGTTGCGGAATGCGCGACATGTAAGAAGTTTGCATATCAGCAACCGCGCGAACCACTAATGATGCGCGAGCCCCCTCCTTACGCATGGTATCGTGTTGGCATTGACTTGTTTGCCTATGGAGGTTACTCTTATTTAGTGGCGTTTGACGCTTATTCAAACTACCCAGAGGTTGAAAGACTCCAGGACACCTGTTCGCAAACCATCATCCGGACATTGTCAGGCTGGTTCGCAAGGCACGGCATTCCAATAGAAGTTTGCTCAGATAACGGGCCACAATTTTCATCTTCCGAGTTTAAACGGTTTTCCAGGGTTTATGACTTCCATCACGTGACATCAAGCCCCCACTTTCCTCAATCCAATGGTCTTGCTGAAAAAGGGGTACAAATTGCAAAGAGAATTCTAAAGAAATGTGATGACGCAGGGGATGATTTTTTTCTCGGTCTCTTGAACTATCGGTGTTCTCCTTTGATAGGAGGACAGTCTCCGGGAGAGTTGCTGTATGGAAGAAAACTGCGAGCACAACTTCCTGATTTCTCATCGCACCCGAGGAAACCTGTATGCAAGAGGCAACAAAACAAGCCTGGAACGTCGCTGAAGGACCTGAAGAGCGGTGACGTTGTCCGCGTGCGAGGAAAAGGCGGTTGGTTCGAGAAAGCGAGGGTAACAAATTGTGCCGGGCCACGCTCCTACACTGTCCAGACAGAGCGGAACAGGGTCTACAGGAGAAACCGCCGCCATTTGTTGAAAACGTCGGAGACATTCAATGATTGCCTGGATGAAGATGCAGCTTCACCGCAGCAGCACTCCGACGCCCACGACAATCCGCAGCCTTTACAGACTTCGCTGCCTCCGCACCCCTCGCAGTCTCCACGGCTTCCACAACCGCACAGTAACCCAGATACAGACCAGTGTTCCACACATCCATCCCCAGCATCCGGTGAAACTTTGACAGATGAGGCTCCAGCACTGAGAAGATCATCACGAAGCAGACACGCACCACGTCGACTAACCTACGACGAAACATTTGAACAGTTTCCATAGTTTCTTTTGTGTGTTTATTTTTTTATTTAGTGCTATCCGCATTCTTTGTATGTTATGTTATTTTCGTACTTATTTTGTTTGTATTTCTTTTCTTTAAAGACCGGAAGATGTATCGGTGTTGCGCGGGCGCTCGAGCAGCAGCTCGGAGCCTGGCGCGGGCTCATGACATAAAGCACGAGCGTCAGTTCTCTTCTGGTACCGAGCTGTGTGGACTCACATTCAATACAACTACTTTACCCCTCCATCTGCCAAGGGACGAACAGCATTTTCACTTCCGGTCTAAGCTTAGCTATGTTGACGAAGAGCTTTCGGCTTGTTTTCTTTTAGCTTGTCTGCAGAGAATCAGTTATTGGCATGGTTTGTGTTTTTTATTAGTTTATAAAGCATAACAGCGGGTCCCTTTGAAGAAGGAACTCCAGGAGTACTATGTATGAATCTAGAGGAGTACTTCCAACCTGCCTCCTCCACTTTTTTTTCCCCTCGTCGAGGCCGTTTCAGCACGTTCGCCCCGCTGCTACTTTTTGTCACCCACTGGTTCAGCTTGCACGGTTGAGTATGACGCGAATTGAATGCAACCGGTTTAGAGAACATTGTCTCTGTGTACAGAAAACATCAGGCGATAGTTCACCACAGCCGAATTTTGTGAGTTGCCGCAGACATGCCGTCCTGATTTCCAAAAGTTATCTGCTGTTATTTTCGCGAGCTTGCATATGAGTGTTTCGCAGAATCGGCTGTTATTTCCATACAAGCGATACATCACTTGCGAAGCTTATTCACATATATGTTTTTTATATATATATAGAAGCATGGCGAGTGGCTCTGCCGATGACGGAGCTCAAGAAGGGACATGTTTGAGTCACTTGACTTTTTATTTACCTTTTCTCACTTGGGAGTCATCCTGGACACATCTGCTGTAGACATTTTGGTAACCCACATGCCGTGTGTTGAAGCGCTCGATCGTCTTAGAAGGGCAGTGCAACGATTTTAATTCTGAAGGAATGGGCAGTTTGTATATGTTATATTGTTTATCTTGACAGGACTGAGGTAAATCGTGTCACCTTCCCCTGAAATACTGCCATTTCGCTGCGTAAATGAAGATCAAGAAAATATTTCCCGATCTGCAGCCACGTATGGCGGTCATAAGAACCCTGTTGTGACGTCATCGGAACCATCGTGCGACCTTATCGGGAGAACACTGTTGTAAGTTAGAAGGTCGTCCAATTTCATGTTCAATTTAAGGTAAAGTCTGAAAAATATTGTCCTTTAAGTATAAATAATGCTGTCAACGAAGTGGTTGAGCACGTCCGTTCTACACAGCTCCTCTCAAACCTTTTTTGAGTGGTCTCGCCTGCCAGAAATAAAGCGGGCAGGCAGTATGTACTTGTTTTTGTACCTATCACGCACTGTAAATAGCTGTTAATTAACAAACTAGATACAAGAATGAGCATAAACAAGTGCAACTGCCTAAATAATCCGTTCTTGGCGCATCTCAGTCACCCTGTCTTACGTAATTTGGCCTCAGCGGTCTTTGTCCAGTTCCTGCTCATTGTTGCCGGTAAAGTATCTACCCATAGCGGGGTTTCAATCGGGTGAACTTCGAAATTCAGTTTTTCTAATAAGGTTAGCCCCTTTGGAAAATTTTATACAAATACGTTATTGTACAACTTTTATAAAATCCAAAGCGAATTTTGCATCGACTAGCCCCAAATCAGTCCTCTTTTCCGTCCAATAGCGTCTTTAGGTTTCGGTCATCGTTGGGGGCGTGTCCTCTAAACCGAAAGTTTTTCCCGGATTCACCTCTGGCGGCGTCATGTCGCCTCGAGAAGACCGAAATGATTGTAACTTTAGCGCACTAGCGAGCTTCCTACCTGCTCCAAGTATTTCTATCATTTACTGATTTAGTGGTTTTCCATGACATTCAGAGGATCTCTGATTGGAATCATATATCTATCTTCAATCATTAAAAAAGTCACCAACAAATATTTGTTAATTAACTAATTTATCGCGATAATTATCGACCTATATTATGTCTCTTCCGACCATATAACTAACCTGTACAGACCGCCTTAGTGTAGCTTTCACGTCTTTTTTTAAATATATCTGTAAGGCCTTAAAGAAACAGCCTGTATTTCTAAATCACATACCTGCCATGCATCTTGCAGAGGCCCAAGTTCTGCGTAGTTGAATGTAGGGCTGTTTTCTGGGTTTTTTATGGTCATTTTCTCCGTCCAGTGAAAGCTGGGTGTCCAGTGCGCCGTCGTAGGCCACACCTTAGCCGCGACGACGCACGCGAACAGCACTGCGTACTGCACGCCCATTGCAGTGGAGGCTATTCACATTCGCTCCTGCTTCGAGATCGACTGAACACTGGCTAAGTAATATAAGAAGTTTGTATTGTTTATTGTCATTTTAAAATACAGCTGTACCGGATCATAGCTGACGTGTTTGACAAGACTTTGTTGAGAGCTAAGCATTCTTCAGAGAGCGCCGTTGGTTGCGTTAGGAGCGACTTCACAAAATCAATGGAACACATGTTCGCCATACACAACGAAATACAAAAAAACAAACAAAAAACAGAAGTAGCCTTGTAAAGCAATTATGAACTTCGTTTTTACCCACGCCTTCGTTTCTTTGGGGCCTGTGGTTGCGGCATACACAAACGCCTGTAACAGCATTGAAGCGACATAAACGACAAAGTCACATTTCGGCGTACACGTCTTGGTAATAAAACTCAAAATTGAACTGACGTGATTAAAAAAAAAAAACAGTAACTGTGCGGCGGATGGGCGTATTCCAGATCAAGACAATCACCCACTTTTTATCGCACCCCGGCTTGCAGTGGCGTGGGGCGTTTATGAGGAGAAACAAAGAAACGAGATACGACGTGGCCAACTATGGACACTGACGTCCTAAGCAACGCAACGCGTGCCAGGAGCCAATAGTCTTATTACTGCTCCCAAACCGATTAGATTAACGTCGTCCGATTTCCCGACTCATCAATCACCCTCAGTGCTACATGGGCCGAGCGCCGCCAGCGCCGCCATGTTTTCCGGGGGAGGATAAAAAGGCCAGGAGGCGACGTCACTTCGGACACCGATTTTCGGTATTTCAAAAAGGAGAGCCGCAGTGCGTTCGCAATCGCGTTAAAAAAAATGTTTTACCCATGCCGTTATTAAATGCTTTAGCAATGTCGCTTACAAAGCTTCTAAATTTTATAATTTTTTGACGTAACAAGTAAAAAGAAGCCAGGATGTGAAAAAAGAGAGAGAAAACGCAAAAAAAAACACACAAAAAATGCCCGCGCGCGTGGATTTGTTTTTTTGCGTTGTGTTATTGTTTTGTGGGTCTATGTCTACAACTTTCATTGTTTTTTACAACAAGAAGAAATACGACCTTCGGGGTGTCAGTGCCCCTTTAAGGGTGGAGTATATATTCCGTTTCACTTTATAGGACACTAAAAAATAATAATAATTTTTAAAGGGTTTATTTAGGACACGTCTATTGGTTTATTATTTTTCCAAAAAAATAACATTTTTTAGCAGATCTTATGCTATTAGACGCAATTTAGGTGGAGAAAGCCCCCCTATAGTCCCCACCCAGGAACGTAGTTAACAACGCTCCATTTCTCGGCTCTCATTAGTCGAAGAGATGACTAACGAATGAATCGTTCGTTGAAAAATTGTTTCTCCGTGTCGTAATAGTATTTTCATTGACAATATTATTGTTTGAGAAACAATTTTTCAACGAACGATTCATTCGTTAGTCATCTTCGACTAATGAAAACCGAGAAATGGAGCGTTATTAATACGTTCCTGGGTGGGGTTTCTGAGGAACTTTTCTGCCTAAATTGCGTCTATGAAAAAAACATGAGATCCTTCAAAAAATGTTATTTTTTGGAAAAATAATAGGTAATAGACGTGTCCCTAAATAAACGCCAAAATTATTATTATTTTTATTTTTTTAATGTCATATATAACTTGTTGTAAAAAACAATGAAAGTTGTAGACATAGACCCGCAAAACAACACGCGCAAACAGGTACGCGCTGCCCTTTTCTGTGTTTTTTGCGTTTTTCTATATAACTTTTTTTTCGTCTGAAAACTATTTTTCTTGTTGTCAAAAAAAGTTGCAAAATTTTGAAGCCCCGACATTGCTAAAGCGTTGTCTTTAATGGAATAAGAGCAATTTTTTTGCAACGTTTCTCCTGCCGAAATCGGTCAATGCTTATGCGGTACTATCTCCCCGGCCTTGGCGGCTGTCAAGTGCAGTAATGACAACTCCTGAGCACTGCGTGCTTGGTCAGTGATCATGGTGGCCACGTCATCCTCTCATTTCTTTGTTTCTCCCCCATAAACGCTCCGCACTACAAACCGTAGTGGGCGGGTGATTATCTGATCTGGGTGCAAATCCGCCACGCAGTTATATTTTTTAAAAATCGTCAGTTCAATTTTGAGTTTTATTACTGGAACGTGTACGCCGAGAATGTGACTTTGTCGTTTATGTCGCTTCAATGCTGTTACAGGCGTTTGACGCAGCCACAGGTAGAAAACGAAGGCGTGAATTGCTGCAAGGCCTTCTGTTTTTTTGTTTTTGTATTTCGTTGTGTATAATGACATGTGTTGATTTTGTGAAAGTCATAACAGCTTCTCTGAAAATGCTTAGCTCAACAAAGTCTTGTCAAACACATCATGTTACATTTTAACTGTATTTAAAATGACAATAAACAATACAAGCTCTTATATTACTTAGCCAGTCGATCTCAGCAAAAGATAATCGACAACCTCCGCTACATCGATACGTACCGCGGCTAGAGTAGCGCCAAACAAACAGCCCTACATTCAACTACGCGAACAAGCCTCTACAGAATACATGGCAAGTATGTGACTGAATGACTCTTTGGAACTACAGATATATTAAAAAAAGACGGCAAGCCCGCTAGGCGATGTGATTATTATGGTCGGAAAGACATAATGCCGTCGATAATATCTGACCGTAGTTGAACAATATTTGTTGGTATTTTAATGATTGAAGATAGATAGCGATTCCAATCGAAGTCCTCTGAATGTCATGGAAAACCACTAAATCAGTAAAATGAAAAAATACTTTGGAGCAGGTAGAGGCTCGCTGAGAGTAAAATCTTCAAAGTGCAATCATTCGGTCTTCTCGAAGACGTACCTTGACGCCATCTGATCCAGGAAGAAGGACTTGCATCTAACGATGACCAACAAAATTTGTGGGTGGAAAGAGGTCACAAAATTCCTTTGGATAAAAGTTATTGCAATAACGTATTTGTAAAATTTTTCAAAGAAACTAACCTTTAGAAAAACTGAGATTTCGAAGTTCACCCGATTGAAAACCCCGCTATGGAGTAGATGCACCGCTTGTGGCGAGCAAGGAACTGGACAAAGGTACTGAACAAGACTAGATTTGACAAATACAAGAACAGTTGGTAAACAGTTTGTAATCTAGTTTGTTAGTGCTGTATTTACAGTGCGTAGTCTACAAAAACAAGTACATATGCGCTACCCCTGGCGATGAACCATAAAAAAGGTTTGAAAATACTGGATTTGTCTGTTGCCAAAGGACTGCAAATTGTTCAGTTTTCGATCACCTGACTCCGACGTGATTCTGACCGCCGCTGCAAATCAAATCACTGCTGATCTTTTCATTTACGCAGCGAAAATGGCAATGTCCGGGAAGGTGACGATTTTCAGTCTAAGATAAACAATACTTAACATATACAAACTGCCCATTCCTTCAAATTAAAATCGTTACACTACCCTTCTAAAACGATCGAACGCTTCAACACACGGCGTAATGGGTACAAAATGTCTACAGCGGAATGGCCTGCAAGTGAAAAGGTAAATAAAAAGTCAAATTGTCAAACATGTCCCTTCTTGAAAAAATTTTCTCGGCAGAACTTACTCGCCCCGTAAAAAAATATATATATATATTAAAACATATATGTGAATAAGCTTCGCAAGTGATAATTTGTCGCTTGTATGGAAATAGCAACCGATTCTACTAAACCTCCTTATGCAAGCTCACTTTAAGCGTAGCGACCTTTTTTGGAAATCAAGGACAGCCATATCTGCAGCAACTCTAAAATTCGGCAATGATGAACTATCGCCTGATACACAAAGACAATGGTCTCTAAATTGTTGCATTCGTCATGCAGCCCCGTGGAAATTGTGCGAAAACAGCGGAACATTTTCAGCAAAGAAAAAATACTCCTTTGGTCATACATAGTACTCCTCGAGTTCCTTCTTCAAACGAGACCGCTGTTATGCTTCTAAACTAATAAAACTGTATATATGCTGTAAATAAAAACAAATACATGCTGTCAACATAGCTAAACTTGACCGGAAAATATAACTGAGCAAAAATGAATTGTAATTGTAGGCCTGAAAATGAGCGTATATGAGCTTGCCAGGCAAGGCTGCCTTCCTTGAAAGGAAATACAAAATAGATAACTAAGCAAAATAAACAAAAGAACTATGGAAACTGTCAGGTGTGGTGCGTCTCCGTGCTTATCATCTGAATGTGCTGGTCTCATCACAACACGGTTGAACTGCGAGAATTGCAGAGGTAGCAAACTGCGAGATGCCATGGAGCGTCGTTGCGGTAATTTCATCCGAGCAATCATTAATGTGTGACGTTTTCAGCAATGGCGGCGATTTCTCTGAACACCCTGTTTGCTCTGTCTGAATGTGGGAGCGTCAGCTGGCGCAACAAAACCAGCCGCCTTTCTGCTGCCGCCAGTCTGGTCGCCTCTTTCTCGGGTATAGCAGGAAGTGCTGCAGTTCCGTAAACTCCTCTATCAGGTACCGATGGTTATCCCCTTATATCCACGCAATTCTGCAGCAGCAACCGGTGGATGTGGGAACTAATGAATGGGGTAATATTTCGACAACTCAATTGTCTAGTGAATATCAGGCACCATGACAAATCAATGCCGCGCGATTCACCTATCGCGCATTCCTAATGAATATCCTGCCATTTAGGCCAAAACAATGGTAATACAATTTGAAGCCTTCGCCAGCTCGATGGTCCATTGACCGCAAAGATAGTAGTGGGTGATGGCGTTCTGTAATCTGTGACCTCTCCCTGTATGTTAGCGTCGAAGCAGGTAAGCGTTGGCACTAGGTAAGTCTTTGATAAGCGACAACAGTGTCCTTTTGGCAAAGGCCGCTCCATCATCTAGCGTCAGCCAGCTGAACTGTGGGTGTCAGCGAATGAGTATCCCATTCAGGCAATGTAATCTCTAGCGCCAGAAACGCTGGAGAGCTTTCATATCCATATGCAATGACACAAGGCCTCTTTATACAGAGCTTGGTGCGTCAGGCCTGCAGCTGCAAGAGAAGGGCACTCTGGCGGCCCTTTTCAAAGACTCGAGATCGGCCTGTTACTACCAGCTGCTCATACATCCCAAATTGCACTAAGAATAAGCTGTACATTTCTCTGAGTTTAGCGCTTGTTACTGGCTTGCGTTCCTGTGCATCATCGCGCTCACTTCGATAAAGATTTCTCTGGCGCAGCAGCAACTCCTCTGCAGTCAACGAGTTTCCACAGCAACCAGCTTGTATATCTCGGCGACTCTGTCTCGAATTGTCCATGCTACCTTCTTTCTGAACTCGATGACTCAGCAATGAGCATTCGCAGAAAATTCGTTCAAACGGCTAATCGACGGTTCACCAACTCTTCGCAGATGAAACGACGACAAACTCGGCGAACGGAACGGGCAAAGGTGGCCAGACTGCTGCCAGCATCTCAGCAGGGCCAGGCATGTGTGCCTACTTTTCAAGTGAAGCATGTATTGAATGTGAGTCCACATGTATAAATGCCACTAAACTGATAGTGAACTCATACAGCGTTTCCAGCATTTTTCCCCAGTCTTCCACTGAAACAGAAAATGAACACAGTGCTCTCATGGCAGACTCTCTTGCTGTACCTTGCAATTCAAGCAAGCAACCAGGCTCAGAATCCCATGCAGCAAAGTCCAGAAGAGTACTGCTCAAAGAGCACTAGGAAATGCATTTCACTCTTTCACTGTTTTCTCACTGTAGCAAACTGCATATTACTCTCTATAAAATTATTATAGTAGCTATAAACAACAAAGCATTCCATAGAATATTAGGCAAAAATCAATTTGGTGAAAATAATGGAAGATTTGTATATATACAAATATACATATTTGTCAGCTATACACAAAAACAGGAGCATAGAGCAATACAAATGAGCAATAGTATGAGGATAAACTCTTTACCTTTCACTACCTTCATTAAATATGCAAAGCACTTCACTGCTTTGTATAAATATGCCAAAATTCCCTAGTATGTTGACAAGTACTCACGTGGTCTAAGATAACCATTGTACATGTCTAGCACATGCCCTTTGACAATAGCCTAAAACATATCTCCTTCGCTGCCAGGCATCCCCCACTCTCCAGCTTCAAATATGCTGCACCGCAAGCAAGTAGTGCAGATGACAACCTTTCTGCAGAGGCAGATTCCATTCTATTCCCATTCCAATCGCGAAATCACTAACACATTATGCATGCCTCTCATCGTCTTCACTCTCAGCTAGCAAATGCTTCTTGAAAGACACTGCATCAACAAACAGCATTTCTGAGCCCCAGCAGCCTGAGCAAGCGTCTCTCAGCAACTCTGAATTTCCTGAAGATTTGCTAAGTATTCCTTCTTTGTCTACCTGCATCCCAGTGCCTTTTATACGTGCTTCATGAAGTATCAGCATACAATATTCACGTATATCTTTAGAAAAACTGTACTTCAAAACCTATTTTTGTATGTCCAAAACTGTATTGATTGTAAAACTACCCTTTAATATTGCCCCCATTACATTGCCAGGTAATATTTAAATAAATAAAGTAACTAATGATCATTTTGCAAAACTGCGCTAAGCGTGGTCGTCTACTCCGCAAACCCTTTGGTAGAGGCGGCCGAATTCTCTATGCAGAAGAAATTTGACAAATAAATTCAAGACAAAAAAAACATGTTATAATATGTAATGGTGCGTTTCTATAGGCAAAATATTTCAAACATCAGTATTTTGCCGGGCTCCCTCTGGAGCTAACAGCCGATACCTTTCAGAAAGTATTTTAATGGAGTGAAGCAATAATCAGACCTGCATAACGGGGAGAATCAGACACTACTATATATTGGCATTTGATAACTAATAGAGTCGTAAAGAATCCTACAAGCTGTATAATCAAACGTTGAAAACCAGAATACTCACACACACTAAAACACGAACAATCTATTAACAATAAAATGTTGTGGGAAGAAAAAGAAAGTATGACGCAGAAATCACTGTTATTTTCGGCAAGACAGTTAAATTTAGCGAGGAGTTAACGAGACCTTGATTTTTTCTGTGAAACCGCCCATGCTGTCTGGTTCTGACCCATGCCATCATGCCGCGTCATTAAACGTGAAAATAGCAACACAACGAAAGAACGGCAGAGCACATCGACCGTCAAACCGAAGCGGGCCAAATACAAATGGACGTCAAAGACTGCGATATGGGCCGTTTACATGTTGCCCTGAGCAAGATTGGGTGCTGCGAATATACTGTAACAGGCTTCGTATCATGCAGAATGACCTATTGCTGTACGCAAGCTTTCCTCATTATGAGCATAGTCACCCAGCGGATGAAACATGGCATCAGAAAATGGTCGAGCCTCCATTGTACTGAACATTTATGAACGCATACTACTCCTCGCAAGGAAAGAAAATACTAATAACAAGCTAGTGTGAAACAGAACTATACTTCGTCTCGCATACGACCTACGACGCAGTCAATGCAGCCGCAGAAATTACGTGTGTCGCTTCGTGCAGCAGCAATACAT
>JAZHYW010027750.1:0-10764 GCA_037355805.1 Ixodes ricinus
GTACTTCGTTCGTTTATGTGCCTAAGCCGTTAAACTCCACGCATCACGACTAATCGATAAATCTGCAACGCCGGTGAAGACCGCTGTTGCGTGGCAACCAGCGGCAATAAAACAGTTGTGATTCAGTGGGATTCGTCGTTAATGTTCGGTCTTCGCCAGCTTGCCGGAGGATATTGCATATCTTCAGCGTAAAAGCGGATCATCGGCATTAAACTAATGGTCGTCATAAACGTTATTATTGATAACGATCGCCAAAATGATCTCGACCGTTCTGCGTCAGCGCAGATATTTTACGCAGGGCTGTCAGCGGAAATCGCCATTTACGGTAATGACCTGCGCTCTTTGGCGTCAGGAAATTCTGCGGAACCAGTGTTCCGCTCCCCAGCGTGCTCTGGCGGATGACGGTAAACAGCGAAATGGCATCTTTACGCGTTCGTCATCACTTTCTGGTTATTGCCTGATCTTCTCTTCCTGGCAGCAGCGCAGCGTGTTCATCTACATTCTCGCCAGTCCGCTGCGGTGAGCAGCAAATGTTCTTCACGCCGGGCGGCTTCGGCATTACTTTTCATCTCTATATTGCAGGAACGCTAAGTGCAATTAAACTCATCAAATGGCGTATTGCCTGCCGCCACACGCTTATCGCCTCGACTTTCGATCGAACTGGCTGTTGCATCGACGCTTAAAACGCTCTTTTTCCCGTGGTGATTCGTCTTTGCTGGCAACGCGGGCGGCAATATCGAACAGCTCGATCCGATGACGTCATTTTCGTTACGCCGTCTGACGTGTTGGTAACATTCTTTTGAATCATTCTGCGCGCATATTCTGCATTATCTGCAATATCACTCTTATGCGGATAAATAAACAAAGGTAAAGACAACGGCGGGTCTGAACCATTGACCGCAATCCAGCAGGCGGTGCTCTTCGAACTGAAGACGATATTCAACGCCAGCGGTTGACCTATCTTTACGGTAACGCTGTCACAGCTGCCGATGCGCGCATTCTACATGCGCGAAACCATTTATCGTGGGGCCTGAACTGGTAACCATTCTCTTGCCATCAGGAAGGTGATATGTGCTCTCCACAGGCGGACGTCATTATCATCTGGTGCTGCTCATCGCTGACAACACTCTCCGGCAATCTCGTCGTCAGCTGTGTTGAAACCGTTCGTTGAGATTCGCCGACGCCGGAAGTCTGATCCGTTTGCTGGTGTTTATTCTGGCGTGGCATACCCTGCTGGTGACGGCGCATTATCGTTTGCAGTCGCGCGGGCTGCCGAAAGTCGCTCGTTGAAATTCCACCAAAGGTGAACGACGCTCTGATTATTTTTTTTGTTTATCAACTGCTGACTGACTGTTAAATTGTCGTCGTCATTCCCAAAGGATGAGTTCTGCGGTTATTCTCGTACTGTTGTTTGTTGTTGTGTTTCTTTGTTTTTTGATCATGGCCCTGCTGGTTAACGTCTTTAAATGTGAAATCAGTACAGGCCTGGACTGGATAGTCGTTTACTGAATGTGACTCTGGCTGGATGGTCGCTTCCTCCTTTATTAATGGGTGGTCGCGCGTGACGGCAACAGTTTGTCAACATCGCCATTAAGGTGACTAAATGGCTTGATATGAATGATAAGTGTAGTGGTCGACACCGTTACGCTGTGGTTGTCCCTGAGGAACGTTAACTACCTACTATTGAAGTAATGCCGTATCTTGAGGCGGTTATTTACTGGGCGCTGTAGCGCCACATGCTCAGCATCACGCTTACGAGCTTCTGAAGACATTATGCTGTGGTATGGTTTGCTATCAGGTTGCCTTTGTTACTTTTGTTGGCCTCAAACATGTTTTTATTCACTGGCTCAAGATGACGGATAACAATGGCTTTCGAGCAATCGTTGGTGTTATAACGGTGACACCATGCATCGAGGTCTGACCTGACCGCTTATCCAGCATCCGCAAAAATTCATCTTCTCGTTTTCCAGCTAAAAAGGTTTTATATTTCAGGCACGCGGTACGGGTATATCGTTGTTTCTCAAACCATCAGGGGATGATCGTCTGGCTATGTTGATGTTGAAATGCTCTGTTGGTCGTGTAACCTGCAGGCCAGTCGGGTTATACGCACAAGCCAGCATTTTGCTCGATAAATCTCATCGCCATGATCAGGAGATGTGCCTCTCAATGCCAGCGTCAGCAACGTGTACATCTCTGCGCCACATTTCCAGAGATGTTTATTGTTGCCAGCTCAAACGCATCTTCTGCGATGGCCTTTCTGCGGAGGCTCTGTTCTCCTGACATGCGCGCCAGGCCTGCAATACAGCGCTGCCGCCGGACGCCAGTATCGGCCCATCGGTTCAGCTACGTTCTGCAAAAAATATCGTTCAGCGTTGTAACTCTTTTTTCTCGCGGCGCTAAATATGCTGAATATGTTTCCTTATCGCAGTGTTCTTTCCCACTCGCTTTCGCGATAAAACACACGACAGCCCGGCAATGCTGGGATCAAATACACCAGCGTCGGCAGTCATTCACGAAGGATTTATCAACGCAAACATTTCCCATCGCTATTTATGCTATTCATGCCGCAGTTCATCAGAAACTCAATGACATGACTGCATAGTAAAAACTGCGAGAAAAAAAAAAACGATGACCGTAAGTAAACGGAACTTCCACGGCGGGGCTCGCCAGCATGAAGAGCAAAGCGCTAATTCCGGAAAGTTACATAACTTCCACGTAAGTACTGGCCATCAAAGACAGCAGAAATACCGATGCCAGCCAGTTATTGAACTTTCATGTAAATACTGGTCAGCAAAGACAGCAAAAGCACGATTCCGGCCAGTCACTGTAACCTCTGCTGAAGTGGCCCGAGTGAGTAAGACGAAACGCCCGACGCCGGCAGGGGCCGAGTAGCTCACCGGAGCCCATGGCCGGGCGCCGCCATCCTGTCCACAGGAACCGGCCGGCGTAATCCCCGATACCGGCTGACGCTGTGTGCTACCTGGGTACATGCATTTTACTCAAGAAAAACTGCTTGCTTTTTGTGTTTTTGCAGTCTGTCTATATATTTAGTCATTTTAAAACATGCCCTTCTTTGGAACTTAGTCACTATTCTGCTGCAAGATGATTGCATTCTTTCATGTATACTCGTCAGTGCACTAGCTGTTTCTCTTGTTTTGTTTGCGGTTCATTGGATCTATCACGTCAAATAAACCAAATAAAAGTCCACATAAGTCATGTCCTGCATCTAATTTGTCTGTTGCCTATCAACATATACATTTGTTGCTCTGCATTTTGGCAATACGCTTTTTCGCTGGGATACAAGACACGCAAGACTAATAAGGTCAGAGAACAAAACACAAAACTGACAACTTCGGAACAATGTTGACATAACGTGTTAAATGCGTGAGCATTGAAACCGCATTCGAAGTAAAACCCGCGTGGTCGATGTCGTCGGCGTAGTGTTCTGCGCACTGGGGTAAGCGATGTAATTAAAAAAAAAAAAAGACTTACAAAAGAGTCATATTTTGCATGACTTCTGTAGAATATATCTTGAGGCGCACATCCACAGGCTTCCCATAGGCCTCACACATGTCCCGTGTAGCAACACAGAGTGCTCCCTTAGCGTGTGGCATCCCTACAGCAGCCCGCACAATGTCGATACTTGTCCTGTAGGATCCTAGGCTCTATCCCCACAGGCTGCGGGGTACCTACTGCAACCCACAGAATTTCCTAAATGTCCCATAAAAGCCAGGGTTGTATCCCCACGGACTCTGCGGGTTATACTAAAGAACCCCAAAAGGCTGTGTGGGTTCACCAAGGGAGCCCCACAGGCTGTGTGGGTTACCCAAAGGAGCTCTTACAGGCTGTGTGGAGTTACCCAAAGGACCCCACACAGTAACCCACATGTCCCATAGGCCCACAAGCCTGACCTGCCACAGAGATTTTAAGACACCCATACAACCCCATGGGTGCCCCATGAGAGACCTCTAGGAACCCACACAAATTTTCTGTGGTTGCTCTGTGGGCATTTGGACCAGGGATGCCAGCCAGACGTAGGCGAAAACGGACGCTGACTCGCAGCGTTAATCTCCGCGTCTTACGGGCATTAAAGACGACGATAGACGGTGGTGGAATAGCAGACGATGCCGGAGGCTGCCGTTCGCCTCCTCGCAAGACTTATCAGGCGGTGTCAGGCGCCATACTCAACGTTGCTAAATTAGATCAGCTGTGGAACCCCCGCGGAAAGGGGTACCCCCTTACTCACTTCAGTCCGCCTCCCGTCGTTTGAAGTGCCATCTAGATTTTCCTTTCATAACTGTGTGTCCCATAGAGCAGAGCTGGAACGCCATCTAAACGCTGTAGCTTCGAAACATACGCATTCCATAGAATAAACTGCAATTAGCATAGCAGCCTTCCGGCGCGTCGAATGACGGGAGACTAGTCGTGGTGAGTAAGGGCGGGAGGAGGGGGGTGTACTGCTGCTGCAAGCAGCGTCTATGAGCAGTTCCGTAACTGAGCTAATCTAATAACGCTGGCCAGACTAGACGCACCGGATGTCACGAAAGCAAGACACTAGGCTTGTTAGCGTGTTCGGTCAAGCAACCAAGCCAATTCAGTAGTGATGGGCAGAGCCACTAATCTGTGGGTGGTGCGTTAGAACGTTCCCTGACCTCCAGCTAAATTGCGTCTCAACGGCAGAAATATTGCGCAAACATAAAACGTTTCATGGAAAACTTTAAAGAAATACCTCTTCCATCAACGCCCATTAAACAACTTTTTCTTCTTTCATTTTTGTGCCTTTTTAGTGTGTTGAATTAAGATATAGGCATGTGAATCCTTGGCTAGCTCCATGTTATGTTATCAAGATGTACACCTTTCAAACGTCAAAGGCATTGTTTCTTCCTAGGACAGCCAAATGTTGTCAGAACAACTTCGCGCAGCGCATAAATAATACGTAAAACTTTTTTTTTCTTTTTTATGTGAGAAGGAGTGCAGAGAACAAGTTCTGGGAGCTGAATGTTCTAAGTCACCTGAGGAGAGAAACACGGGCCAGGAATGAACACTAGTTCTGCGTCAGCGCTCGTTTGAAACTCGTCTTCAATCAGTGAAGACACGAGTCCTCCGCTTGACGCTGACAAAGCACGGCGTCAGTGACAGGCCAGCCCACATTCACTTGCTTGATGGTCATAAACGCGTTATTGCTTGAAAGAGTAAGGCATTTTAGCACGTTGTTAATAAATTTGAAATAATGTTGTAGTCATTGTATAATTAACTCTAGACGAAACCAGTTTATTAAAATATCATATATTCAGTCCAATATTGTCACGGAGGACACACGACCAGACAGAGGTGAAATAAAAAAGACAACTAAAGGTGTAATCATGTGGGGAACTTGTGCCAAACAAAAGACAGAATAACGGGCGTCGCGGGCAGTGCGAGTATAAAAAAATGCAATGTCATCCGAGGAACTAATAACTTCAGCCTCTTCATTTTCCAAACGGAAGCTTCGAGATTCCTTGCTATTCAGGATGCTTAAACAAAAACTTTATATATATTAAAAAATAGTGACGTCAGAGCTGTCCAGGCGTAAGTGTCTTACGGACGTCCGAACATGGGTAGGTTCTGTGAATTCTTTGTTGACGATGAGTCTCGTGGTACACCCTTGGTAGACCATTTGGCTCCTTTCAAAACGACATCACCCACGTTGACACGTTTCAGAACACAAAAAGGAACTTCTTGCTTAACACGGTCAAAAACCTTGTATAGGTCTAATTGTAGCATGGTAACTGGGCCCCATAGGCAACCTGCAATGCTGTTTGGTTTGGCGCCATCTAGCGACTGAAGCAAGAAATATTGGGTACCCCTGGGAGTGGCGGCTGCATTGTTCAAACGTGAGCTTTTACTCTGGTGGCGCCGCTTAGCCTAGTGTCTGAAGCAAGAAATACTGGGTATCCCAGGAAGCCGTGATCGCGTAACGTGCCAGTACAGCGGAAGCTACGGCCCAGGCGGGCCAATGGGAACGTGACTGCGTATCACCGGAGCGCGCCTCTACTCCGAAGAAGTATCAGGCTTTTCGCTGCGTCATGCTCCAATATGTGTGCGTTGCGCTCGTATACGTCGCGCATTTCGAAGCCTTCGGCACGCAATGTGGGGCTTATCGTTCACCCTTTGCCAAGTTACAACGAGACAGGGTATAACCATGGGCTCTCACTCTGCTGGCGCCGCCTGGCCGTTGCCGGCTGGCTATAACCGCGGGCTCACTCTGCCGGCGGCGCCTAGCTGTTGCCGGTTGGCTATACCACCGTCGCATGCTTCCAGAACACTACGGGCTACATGAACATTAGTTGTAATTGACCTGCCTTTAATACCGCACGTCTGATGGCGTCCAATAAGCTGGCAGGCCACTCTCTGAAACCACCACGATAAAAGTTTTGCAAATATTTTGTAGTCAGCATTACACAAAGTGATTGGACGAAACCCCGTGACGTATCGCAATTTCTCAGCGTCGTCACTTTTAAGAATGCGGACAGTGTATATTCTGCATGAAAGACGGCCGCAGCGCTTTCCGTTAATCCGCAATTAAAAACACGTCGAAAAAATCCCGGACACTGTGCTCTTATATTTCTTATAGAACTCGGCGTTTAAACCATCAGGTCCCGGCTTTTTGGAATTGGTCAAATTGTCTATCGCTTTTTTAACCTCTTCTAAGGTGATTGA
This sequence comes from Ixodes ricinus, assembly GCA_037355805.1. Lineage (NCBI taxonomy): Eukaryota > Metazoa > Arthropoda > Arachnida > Ixodida > Ixodidae > Ixodes > Ixodes ricinus. Next base: position 6,700 of record JAZHYW010027750.1, read on the forward strand.
CTGCGAAAGGCTGTTCTCTTCCTCCTCCACCAGCTGTGGTAAATATTCGAGAAGGTTCCCGCATTCTGGGTTCTTCCTCCCCTGAACTCGAGACTCAAAAAGCTTTCTATAATGGGCAACAAACGCTTGCTTCATGATACTCAGGTCCGTGCTGCTGACGCCGTTTTGCTCAATGTCGCTTATTTCGCCGCGCAACGCGTATCGTTTCTGGTCGGCTAAGGCTCTCTTGGTCGGCTGCTCTCCCAGCAGGTACATATGTGCATACCTCTCTTACCGAGCACGAACGATGGCTCCACGATAACGCCTCAAGATGCAGTCGGTTGAGTCGGTCCTAAAGACTTTCTAAGTCCTTGAAAGCCACTCCGGGTGTTTGACACTCCAGCTGAATTTAGACGCCCTAAGTATCCCTAAAAACCAAAAAGTATAGTCATACGGTGATTATTTCTTTAATAAAAATGTAATTGAAGGCCGCCAAACCTCGGATCCATCCGAAAACGAAACCACTCTCATTGGTCCTCGCACGCTTATCAAAAGGATCTCGGGCCAATGGCGTTGGACGACGTTCCGTCGCGCAGTGATCCCGAGGTAGCCGCATCGGCCGAACCTCTTTGTCATTCGAGCTTCGATCATGGCGGAGTCGGCGGAGTTCTCTACGCTCGAGGACCTGACGCCGTTAGAGGTTGAAATTCTTCGGCGGACAGCCGACCTGGGGATGATTGCCTATGACGCCACTCCGACGTGCGATGTGGACGATAGCAGCGCTTCGGAGTCATGTTCGGGTTCCGAGAACGACGAAACGCAGACCTTTTCGGGCGTTTTGCGGTTTGGGCAAGTCCTAACCAAACCAACGTTTGACATCGCAGCGTTACCTCTGGTACGTGATGTCAAGCGATGTCGCCACGTTGACTTTCGCCTCGGGAGGACGGAGGGAAGGCTGGTTCAGACATGTGCAACGAGCGCGTATTTACGACTGCGTCCGTTGCAACCGGAGCGACCGGAACGACCGCTCAGCGCCGCGCGTACACACACCTGCAACCACTACAACAAGCGCAGCGGTCGGTCAGCTGTTTCAGCGGCCCCTCTAAAAGGGGACGCACTGCTACTCAATGCCGTAACAGAATATAGACAGACAGTTTTCTATAGCCAAAAGCTTTATTATTATTTTTCTTGATAGGCTTGCAGGCTACAGTGGATGAAAAAAAGAAAATAAAAAGATGCAGTACGCCGTCTTGGACGATCACGACTCTAATACACGACATTACAATAGTACAAATATCGCCACACGCCTTTTCTACGATTATAAAAGACAATGTAATCTTAGCAGCGATATAGCAACGTAGAAATATGATTTCGTGATCAGATAGACGTTGCGAGCGTTCAGGATTGCTAACACTAATCACTTTTCTCCGGTGATGAAAACGCGTGAAAATTCGCATCCTTTATACGGTACGCGCCAGTAATACCTTGAACTTGAGCACACGCATGAAATGCGCCAAATAAGAAATCCGGGCGATGTTCGAGGACACAAATGCTTAGAAAGCACCACTGTTGTCGAAGTAAACAAACACGACGGCACGGGCGTTTCTGCTGTCTTGAGAGTGCCGCCACGACATCGCCGCACGAGTAGGTGGATCTTCCCTTCTAGTACGTGCTGGGTTATCATAGCGACACACGACGAAAATTCACAGACAAGGATAGCGCTTTTACGCGGAACGATGAGCTTCCACCACGCCGACCACGCCAACGATCACCACCGACGCCATGTTCGCAGAGAAGAAGCCGGCACGACCGGCATGCAACGCGCGCCACCAGTTCTCCTCGACCTGTGATTGGTCTACCGCTGCGGTTGTTTCCAACGCAGCGGGGAAAGAAAGGCCGCCAAAATTTTCAAACATACGATACTTTCCTCTTAACAGCGCCTGAAAATTGGCATTTAAAGTGCGTTCGGCCCCGCGCGCCTCGTACGCAAAAGACGACCTTTCAATCACGAGATTTTAACTTCCTGCTTGACGGTTTCCCACATGTCAAAATGTCACCCCTCTGTCCCCGAACAGACGAATTAAAAATGTTATCCAACCCCCCCCCCCCCCAAGAAAAAAAAACTGACCGCTGAAAAGCTTGGTATTGATTTCCAAAGTTTCCAATCAAAGCGCGCCTTTGGCAGTGCACACCCACCAATCGTTGTCGACACTAAACAATGATGAAAAAAAAAGAACGGCATTATTCGATACTGCGTTAGCATGGCTGCCAGCGTCGCCGAAACGTAAATTCTATCCAGCCGCGGATGCGATGACGCCTGGAAATGTGTGAAATGCCTCTCGGAGGTTTCATTCCGCACGGTTCCGGCGCCTATCAGAGTCGAATCCTTCGAGAAAAATTGCTGAGAAGAGTAATATTGCCACGCGCGTCGCTGAGCGAGCGCGTGGCCGAATAGCTACCGCACTTGGCTGTCGCGCGGAAGATACGGGTTCGATCCCAGGGAGTGGAATGTTCTTTTATTTATTCTTTCTAAATGGTGTTCTCGGAAATTCGTGAACTTTCTCGTGTGATCGAGTTACGAATATTCTACGGGCCAAATGTTCCAGAAACCCTCGCGGCTACAGAAGGCGCTTCGCGTGGCCAGCCGGAATTAGCCCCAGCGCCTCGATCCTGCTATTTCGCCGACGTCGACGCCTGCGACGCTAACTTACTTCTATTTTGATTTGGGCACGAGTTCGCCCTCTTTAAACGTTTAGTTTATTTAGTTACTCTTTGACTCATCATTTGTCATTCGTCACATTTTGGTAAAGCTGTGGGGTAACGCATGTCCTTCCAGCCTAACTCCTCCGAGGGTTCGCAGTGCAAGTCCAACACCAATCCCACGAAGACCCAACGAAGTACACCACCGAGACCCGAGTAAGTCGCCGCACCCAGGGCCTACACCCGGCATACGGACTGCTGCCAACCAAGACAAAGCAGCCAACGAGGCCGACGATAGACTACCAGTCGTCGCAGATTCCGACCGCCGCCGCCGTCGCACTACCTGCCCGTCGCCCAGCGAACCCCGACGACCTTCCATGGCGAGACCCACAGGACTTGGAGGACTGGCTTCTGCACTATGAACGTGTAGCCCGCCATAATGGATGGACCACTGAGCAGAGCCTGCAGAACGTCTACTTCGCTTTGGAAGGTACGGACCGCACCTGGTACGAGAACCACGAAGCGTCGATTTCGTCGTGCGAAGAATTCCAGGCCGAGCTGCGACTCACCTTTGCCAACTAGCAGCGATGACAGCGTGCCGAAGAACTTCTGCGAGCGAGAATCCAGGGGCCGACCGAGAGCGTCACAAGCTTCGTCGAAAACATTTTTCACCTGATGAATCGCGCCGACCCAAACGCTCCTGAAGAGAAAAATCTGCGGGTCTTGATGCGCGGCGCGAGAGAAAACATCTTCGGAGGCCTTGTGCGGAGCCCGCCTACCACCGTCGAAGGTTTCATCACGGAGGCCACCGATATCAAACGGTGCCCTTCAAGCACGAGCCGCCCACTATCACCGAGTTCCTGGCGACGCTGCACCGCCGCCGTCCGGCTGCGCCCTCAGCCCCAATATCCCAGGGATCAGCGAAATCATTCGAGATATCGTCCGTGAAGAACTAAGGAAGCTGGTACCTGCCGCGAACGTCCAGCTTCGCTCTCGATCACCGAGATTGTACGAGAGGAGGTCCAGCAAGCGCTCCAACCAGACGTTTTCGCCGACGCCGCGCCGGAACCACCAGCTTTGACTTACGCCGCAGTTGCTCGTCGTCCGCAGCTTCCTCTCAGCTCGGCAGTACTCAGCTGCACCCCGACGAGCAGTCTCTTCGCTGCAGTACGCTCTGCGCCAAGAGCAGCGTGGACCTCGAAAGACCGACCTGTGGAGGACGCCCGACCGACGTCCCTCTGTGCTTCCACTGCGGGGAAGCAGACCACACCTACCGCCGATGCCCGTACCGACGACTCGGGCTGCGTGGGTTCCACCCGAACGAACCGCGCCCCCATTATGTTCGAACGCCCTCGGGAGATCGACGAGTACCTGCGACGACCTCAG
>JAZHYW010027752.1:0-10463 GCA_037355805.1 Ixodes ricinus
CTACGAGCCCCACTTGAGGGAACAATTCTCTTTTCCTCCTTTTTGCTTCCTAATTCACCTTAAAATTTTTACCCCCGAAGAAATATTTTTTTCTTTCTTGTGCAGCACGAGAGAAGGTACACTAATGCAGTCATCGCCTTTTTCCTCAATGGCAAGTGCCTCTAGAATTTCACGTCCCAGTTTTGTCTTGTTCCTTGCTACGATGTTTACGTCGTAGAACCGTGCCGAACATTGACACGCACGACAATGAGTTGGCAAGTGTCCTCCTGCTGACAGGGTTTTCACTGCTGCAGCGTGCTCCCTTGTCCGATCGTTAATGCATCGGCCTGTTTGTTCGATGTAACTTCGGCCGCATGTCAGCGGATTGTGGTACACCACCTTCTTTTCACACAGGGCGTATGGAGACTTGTGAACTGTGCCACACCTCTTCTCGTTGTTACTTCGCCCCTGGTTAACCCTGCGACACATGGAATAGGCCTTGTTTGGAGCCGAACACAGCACCTGAACGCCTTGCCGTCCAGCAACCTTTTTCAACTTGTGGGTCATCCCGTGAACATAGGGCGCTACCACCACCGCATGTCGAGTCTTTTTCTTTTCCTTTGTGCTTTTATTCGTGCACCCTAATCCGCGCTTGATGATCCTGCACACCTGCTCGCAAATCGCTATCAGGAGTGATTTTGGATACCCAGCTTCCTGCAGTCTGGAGACCTGAGTTTTAAAACTTCGCTCGACTTGATGGTGACAGGTCTTCTTTAGGGTGGATATAAGTGCTGTGGTGGCCACCCTCGTTTTACATTCTTGGAGTGCCCCGAGTAAAAAGGTAGAAAGCCTTTGCATGACCTGGCTTGGTATCTCCAGCACACGTGGTTACCTTTGAATTCGAATGCCAGGTCCAGGAATCTGATGGAATTATCCACGGGGAGTTCATGGGTGAATTTGAGCCCCAAGCAGCTCTGTTCAAAGCATCGCATCACTGTGCCCCGGCACCCGTCCATTTCGTCATCTACCTTTGTGTTGCATAGAATTAAAAAATCGTCGACGCACCTGAAGATGCCTTCAATCCTTGGATCTTTCAATCTTTCTTGAATGGCACTTCCGAAAGCCGTGAGGAAAACATCGCTGAGGCACGGAGCCACGCGTGACCCAATGCATACTCCACTTCTTTGTACATATGAAGAATTCTCGTGCGACAGTACTGTTGCCGTCAGGTACACACGTAGGAGCTCCAAGAAACTGTCCAGGTTCATGCCGGCTGTGTTCTGGAAAGCTACAACACCCTGCTGTTCGATGGTCTTTCGAAGAATTGATAGCAATATACAGAATGTTTACAGCAGAGGTTGGTTTTGCAACCAACCTCTGCTGCGCTGTCATCGCGCGACGCAGCAGAGTATGGTTGCACTTTCTCTCCACGGGGCACGGTGCCGCGGGGCCGAGATGCGCTCCGATAGCAAACCGAAACTTGAAAACCGGTCGAATTTGTGCGGTTTTTCAGAAAGCCGTCAAATGCTGCGTGCCTTCTATCGTTCTGCAATTTGTTGATTTAGTGTTTTTCGATGATGCGAGCAATTTTCTAATTTATAGCCATGCCCTTAAACACAATATTAAAAAGTTAATTACGCAAAAAATAATTAACGACTTATTATCCCGGAATGTAATCATTTTCCTAAATGGGCCCCTGGACCAGGACCAAAACGCCACAAGCCTTTTTTCGTTGCGATGAGTAGTTTTCGCAGGAGCGATTTGGAATGCGTTCTCTGAAACACCCTGTATATATATATATAGGGCGTCCTTGCCGACGTCGTCCTTTACACTGCCATTTTGAAACCCAAAACTACAAAAAAAAATGCTGGTAGTTCTAATTTGCAGTTTTTTAGCCACAAAGTTTCCACCTACAGATATTTCTTCCAGATTTTTTTGAGGAGCCATCATTTTTTTCTTGCACGATTCGAGATGAAATCACCAGGAGAGTTTTAGGATGGTTTCGTGTTTCGAGATTGTAGGACGTAAATACGTCAATAGGGCAACGAAACAGTGTATACTATTCATTTTCTTGTGCGTTGGTTCTGTTTTGAGGTGTACTCTGAGCTCACAATATTGAAGAATCCCTTCAGTATTGTGGGCTCAGAATACACAAATAGACAGGATGTACGCAGCGAACACTGCACTCATCCTGGAAGCGGAGTAATCCACACCACTCACACGATGTGATCAGCGTTTGCTTTGGCCCCGGCGATTATTGGCATGGCCCCATGATTCTCCGCGTCGCGCGCTGAAGTGTTGGGTCGCCGAGTGGCCTTGTGGAAGTTTCCAGAAGGATCTAGTCGCGATACAAGTCGCATACACTTTCCTCACATCCGCCAAGAAGAGGAAGTGGAACAAAGCTGTTGAGCAGCGCGCAACTGCCCTCCATCAATTTGGGTTCCAAATCAAACATTGACCACAAAGTGGAGAGAACCGCTGAGGAGGAGGAGAGGAGCAGATTTGGACAGGCCGAGTTGTCACTAGGCCTTTTTTTATTACTGCGGTTAACCCGTCATTTCAACAAGAGCATTCCGCTCTACTTCCGGTCGCAAAAGCCACGTCTCTTTAAGGCCGGAAGAACCAACTGAGAATCGCACAATTCGAGACGTGGAAACATTTTTTTAATGCTACTTTCAAAAACTGCGAGTATTTGTTCTACAGAAATATGACATCTGTTTTCGTTATAAAGCCAGATTGGCGACTTTGGTGCCATCAATACTTACGAACAGCTACTTTTGAAAATTTGATTTGGAATATTTTTCGCGTGTTCCCGATTGTGTTCGATTTTCGGTTGTTTCTTTCACTAAGCGTTTTCGTAGTTACTTTGAGAGGGATTCCTAAACTACACTTGGCGATGGTGCTTGCGTTAGTACGACATTGGCACACCTGATTTTGCTCAGAGAAAATACTTGTGAAGAAGAACAACATTGTGCCTACCTTATTTCTTGAGTCCCGCATATTGAACCCCATTACCAGTTTTGCGACAGCCTCTCAGCTGTAAAAGAATGACAGGGAGACGCGGCCATCGACTGCTCATCCTAGCAGTATCGCGCTTTGCGTTATCACCGCAGGTCGGCCAGCGGGATGTGTATGACAGAAAATTATGTTACCCTTTGCAGAAGGACATATTCAAGAGGCACTCCACATATACTACAATATTGCCACGAGCGCAGGTGGTCAAGCAGGCAGCGCGCCCGTGGCCTAAAGGTTATCGTGCTTGGCTCCCACACGAAAAGCCGAGGTTCGATACCTGGCCGCGGATACACTCTTTTGTTTTTTCTCTAATGTCGCGACTATTCGTGACAATATACTTAAAATTTTCCGAATGAAGTTTGCTGGATGTAACACTCCGACTCTGTGCCTTTTTTGCAGGTTCTGTTTGAACGGAAAGGAAGGAGCTCCTATTTCCAAATCTAAATAACTCAAAGAGGTTCTGCGGCTTCCTAAGCAACGTCGATGTTTCTCATATTACTCGCTCGAGGTATACAATCTGAGTGAATCACATTTAGTAAGTATGCAGTGCAAACTACTGTTCAGGTGTCACATTTTCATTTTGAGATTCGAGGTATTTTGTTTTCAATTTAGAATTTCTGTTTTATCTAAAGGCAACATGATGTGCGTTCTGGTTTTGGCGAAAGGGATAACTCCATCTCTCCTAATGGAGCTATAAAATCGGGCAGTCATTTTTAATTTTCTGTTCCTCGTAATTCTCGGTTTATACACGGGCACAGTTCTCTTCGCAGTCATATGTGCGAGGCGCGTGCTTGCAATATCGAGATGGCGACGGGAGAAACATTTAAGTCGCCGTCACATTGAAGAAACGTTTGACAACTCTGTCCATCAACACGAGGAAAACCTGTTTTCGGCGACCCTTACCCACAGAGGCAATGGCAACTGTCGGGAGACATGTTTTGTCACCCGGCAACCGTGTTCGCCGGTTTGCTTTCTGCTGTGAGAACGCCCTGTCGCACCGCACTGACGGCAGGACCAACACGGGGAACACTCCGACAACTTGATTGTTTACCTTCGTTCTTGTGCCTCGCAGCGGCGCTGGAAATGTGAATCTACAATTTGCTAGTGCGTTTGATAGGCCGTAAATTATCACGGAATGACACCCATCAGGGGCTGTGATAAAAGAACTTAAAAGGCGGAGTATTGTCCACTTTTTATTTGATCAAAATATTATTCATTCACTTACGAAGCAACCAGCCAGTTGAATTTACAGCGCTTAAAAAGTACTACACCGTCAAAATCGGCCTTCATAACGATCGGTGAAATGAATATTTTTATCGCTGTCTATTGGCCTATTCCTGTTGTGTAATCGCTTCATTGCCCAAAACGTCCTGGGGATTTTTGAAACAATTCAGGTGTCTGTCAGTGGCTGTTATCAAATTACATGCATCAACAATCATGTTCAGAACGATTGTTTTCATGCTTGGATTTTTAGTCGTTATTTTTCGTGGATGATTTTTAACAAATTATATAAACAGGTGAGTAGACATGCTATTTTATTTTACTTGCAGTAATGTTACCTTGCCTTTCGGAAATTCTAACTTCGAGAACCGTCTGAACGTTCACGACCGTTGCAGAGACAATTTCGACAATCACTTTCCTTAACTACCCTGTAAGCAAAAAACAACATTAATCATATTATTGCAGCTTCAAGCTAGCCTCAATTATTCCTAAATATAGATTTTGCAGGCCGGTATTTTACTAAGCTGATAGAAAACACGTTATTGATAAGGAACTCTGTAATCGCAAAGCTATGTGTGTTGTCATGTTGACGGCACACAATTCGCTCAACTGATCTCGGTAACACTAGTCGTCCAGCAGAAGTTGCTGCTGTTTTTGTTGCTGAACGCTGTCACACCGAGGCAACATTTTTAGTGACCCGTCCATTCTGCTGATGTTCCCGCGATGTGGCAGGTTTGTTGGAAAACAGGGTGACCGATAACAAAGTTTGCCAACTTTTGATGAACCCGTTGTGTTGCTGTCGCCGCCCTGTCTTACTCAATGTGAAAGGGTCTTTTGGGGATGCAATTATGTTTTTCCCTCAAAAATGTATTTTTTTCACTAGTGTCACCAACAACGAAAGGCACTACAGCAACCCTTTGCTCTTAATTGGGCACAGGCAGCTCTGTACGTCGCATTACGCACGCCTTCATTTCATTCCTCGTGAGTGACGGTACGTGGCTCGGTTACACATATCCTCTCATCTCAAGACATAAGGCTGGTTCACGTAGCCCCGTTTTTTATGTTACATTACATTAGAAAGGTTTACGTCCGCTACGACGAGATCGACGGTGAATTTGAACTCATGGGACACGAGGGAGCCGGGGGCGCGCGCATGCGTGCAGGCTAGGTGACCAGCTGTGATTTGATGGCGAAGCCGAGCGAGGCGGCGAAGCCTCATAGACGTGGACAATGAAACCTCTCGCTTTCATGTCTCGAAAAGGGTGGGAAAATCCTCAAACGTTTCTCGTGAACGGAGAAGAAATCAAAATCACTCTTGACAGGAACGCCGTCGCCGAGAAAGCGCCAACGATGCGCGGAGTCTTGCGCTACAGGCGCCCAGTCAATGTTGTTTCTCGATCATGCCATGCAGGCCTGAACCTACTACACGAAGAGCTATTGTAGCACGTTGGGGCAATCGTACGAGGTACTCAATATACTGGCACAAACATGTCTCTACCACTACTGCCATGGGTAGGTCCCGTGTAGGCGCATGAGGTGCTGCCACGCTTGCGGCGCGTGGATTTACAGTAAAATACAATGGGAGCGTCCAGTCTTCTTTTAATGAAAACTGGGTTAACCTAGACATGGGCGCTTGTCCGGTGAAATCAGGCACCTAAATTAAAAGTTGAAAAATTTCCAAGTTTTGGAAACGTTAATAGTGGGCGCTTGAACGATGTGGACTTTTCCGCCGTATTTTACGGCACTGGAAAACCGCACAGGAGAAACGGGGTAAAAAGCACATTCTTTTACATATGCAAATGGGAATTACATATTCATTAATTCGCCGGTGACTTCGCTATGAATATCGCCGTCGACCCAATGTTTCTGGTGGCCAAAATTCAAAAGAGAAATCCACGCTATTCATGGCTCCTCATCCTTTTTCCGCCCACGACGAACCAAAGGGGTACACACATGGATAATTTATAAACTTTGATTGATATCCGCTCTAAAAAAAAAATACCCGACGCGAGGAAATGTGAACATAAACATTTTGTGAGTAACACGGCCAAGAAAACCCTGAATCACAAACGTAGCCGCAGCATCTCGACCAATTTCGTCGGTTCGAGAGGACACATGTGTGACGCAAATCAGTAGATGCTTCGTGTGTCGACTTTAATGTGCTCGCATAAAAAGCACAGAAAATCACGCATGCACGAACACAACATCCAGTGAACATTGGGGTGCAGCGGCCTGCACCGGCACACTAAAATTTCTCGCTTGCATCGCCGGATTGACCGAACTCCTCATAGAGATATCTTATTTTTTGTGTTCTTAACAATATTCGTGTGAGGAATGAAAATATTCACCAGCCCATAAACATAAAAAAGCTTCATATCAATGCCGCAAAGCGAGGATTTCAGCTTCTAGGAACGACGAGAGGAACGGCCGCGTTGCCGGCTTACTGGCCAATTAACCACTGAGCCATTCCCTGGTTTTATAGCAAGTTTAGTATTCACCTTTAAATAACATGTTAAAAACCTGAGTAACGCATAATAAGTTACATATTAATTATACAAACGCTCATCTAAACAAATGTGTGCGTTTACAACATATTTGCCCTTTAACTTATTTTTTAGTTTCAGCGTGGTGAATCTAGAATATCGGAATATTACGAGGCAAACAGCGCAAAAACGAGACACCCGAAAAAAGGAAGGCACTAACAAGGCGCTGTGTCTGTGCCTTCTGTGTTTCTTGTGTCTTGTTTTTGTGCTGTTTTACCTCGTAAGATCATGAACCAACTTGACCAACCTTCTGTTAGGTTGGTGTGGGAAACTCGGGTCACCTTGGTGCCACAAAGGACCTGCGGCACTTCAGTGACTGCAGACGAAACACAAACGTTGACTGTAGCAAAATCACCTGGTGGGCTAGTTGGCGATACATCTTGGTACAATTAGCGCAAAGACAAGGGAGGAAAGACGTACAGACAGGATAGAGCGCAACTTACAACTGGCGTTTAATACTAAGCGAGAGAAGAACAGAGAAGACGTACTGACATTTAAAAGAGAGACACACGAATAAAAACATGATAAATTGTCAGTGAAAGAAGGAGCGTAAGAGAAAGAATAGCAATAAAAAGAAAGAGACGAGAAACAGTGGTAAAGAAAAAGGGGTTAAGGTCTAGGCTTGATGGTTGGCCACGCTGTCCAAAACGACAGCGACCTTCAGGATGCCAGGAAAACCTTTGTTCATAATTTGAATGGCGAACAGTTTTCCCGGTGACCATATCACAGTTCTTTACATTCTATCGCCTGGGCCGCATCCAGCACGCCGCCAAACTCAGACCTCAGGGACACAGATCAAAATATTCCCGTTATTTCTCCGATAGGGCCACTGACGGAGCACTGATGCATACACCTCCTTTTTTCATAATCATGTGCGCTTCGTAGATTTCCCTACATCTTTTTCTCAGAAACTTTGTAGTCCCGAACGTGCACCGCTAGATGTCCCGCAGGTGAAGCCTTGAGCACGAGGTCATGCTCCCTCAATCTGGCATTGATGAAACGACCCGACTGCCCCACATTGACTTTTTCACATGAAAAGGGAATTTCGTAGACTACTCCACTGAAGCAATTCACATACTTGTGTTGATGATTTACCTTCCATCCAACATTTTGCTTTTGTTTTGTTGTTTATTTTTGGGCAAAGTCTTTTGAGTTTATCGGGTGCCGAGAGTGCTACCCAGACCTCGTGCTTTGAGGCTTATCTTTCGAGATTTTGTGACAAGCGATGTATGTTGGGCAGAATGGCAGAACGCTGTCTCTTTTTTTTGTCTTCTTTGTAACGTGAGCAGCCGTTAAGCAACATCAAAAAGTATTGAATTAGGAAATCCTGAACGCTTTAGTCGCTGTACTTGAGCTTCAAAACTCTTCCCGGCTGAATGTTGACAGGACGTTTTTAGTGCTCTGCTGAGGCAACTAGTGGCAAGTGATCGCTTTATGATCTTAGAATGAGCTGAATCCTATGGTAACAGTTTTTTCTTTGAGCGTCGAAAATACATCCAACAGGTGTGATCGTTCAGGAACGATAATCTCAGGTCTAGAAACTGGAGGATGGAAGTCTGCGGTATCTCTTTAGTGATCTTGAGACCCTCTGCTTGTTCTAAATGTCATTACGTGTTCTCTGTCTTTCTCTCACTTAGTATTGCACGCCAGTTGCAAGTAGAGCTCTATCCTGTTTCTACGTTCTTCCTCCCTTGTCTTTGCGCTAATTTTAGCAAGTTGACTGTAGCAGCGACATCGCGATCGCCGCAACCTGTGGTTACTTCGATGGCTGCTGACTACCCTAAAGATCTGTATAAGCGTCATTAAGAAACCCAACCCTGTCCACGCAGCTGATTGGACGAAATGGTAACCGCGGCACCTTACCGCTATGCCTAGCTACTTTGGCGTCTCCAATTGGCTAGCGAAAATTGTTGAGGGATGTCTTGCATTGGTTGTTGATTGCCTTACGTTGAAGATCAACGGAGCAGTGCGAACGCGCAGTTGGTAGACGGACGCAACGTAACTTAACGTAGCATAACATAACGTAAGCAAACAGGGCTGTTTTCAATTAGTGTCGCGAGCCGTCTTACTTTTACAAAACAATGTGCCCAAACCCTCATGTCGCCTGCTGCCTCCGCGAATGCTAGGTGCTTAAATGGACCGATCTTACTATACGTTCCACGCGCAAACCCGAGAGGGTTCTCGCTGGTTCACAAATACTAAACAGTCCCAACGATGCGCGGCGACAGCGGTAGCGTAATAAAGCTGGCTGGTAAGATCGACCTATTGGTCAGTACGGGTACTAGAGATGCCTCTAGAGACTCTCTTCACAAGCTGCTCGGAACTCGCATGCGGTATCGCAGCCCGGCACATATTACGCACTGCGAACGGTGTGATCTAAACAAAGCGAGAGAAGAGTTACAAAAGAAAGCAGGGGCACGTTATTCGTAATTCAAAGTGTTCTACTCCCGATTGACATAACAAAACAAATAACAAAGACGCACTGACGCTTCGCCACCTATATGGGTGGCGTGTTCAGTATACACTGGCCACGCCGAAGAGGGGTCAGCCAGTCTACCCTTCCAGAATATATCTATACACGTTCAATATGGGCCTGCTGTTGACATTGCATGCCGGTGACTTATAGCGCATATACACCTTTCCAAAACACGCTCCTAGTCCGCCGCCATGTTGGTGATGCTGATGCGGCTGGTGCGACTCTCGCGCCCTCTATGAGCAAGAAATGTTCTGCAACTCACTTGGACTATGAAAACCAGCTAAAGCGCGATTCTCTACCTATGTTTTGCCGTTTTGCATTCGACGTTTTCTGGACTCTTTTTAAAGTTTCCACCTCATTTCTTATGCGTGCTGCTACCCTTTTTGTGTTATCTTCCACTGTGAGAGATAGGGCTGGTAAGTGCCTGCTATTCAAGTTGTTCTGCTCAACATCCACGGGAAACGAAGGAGAGGAAGGACGTCGAACGGCCTTCCACGCGATTGTGCGAACAACGACAATTGTTTTCCCTCTCCCAGGGATAATCCGTGCAGAGTCCTCTCTAAAAATAGTTGTCCGGGTTGGTGTGGGAAACGTGTCAGTCGCGGTCGTTCTTTGCCTTGGTGCTGTTGTGAAAAAAGAGCTATCCCCAAAATGTTGCCCCAAAACCAAGTCAGCTTGGATTCCGTCCGATCGTCAAGATGCGACTGTCGTCTACCGGGACTCTGTTATTTGAGATATTTCTCAAATAAATTCTTTTCATATAACGCTGCCTTCGTGTGGTACGTACAATATATTGTTCGAATGTTAAAACCTTCTATATTGTACGTCGGCGTCCTGTCCATCGGTAAACACGTTATTTGTGGGCTTCAAAAATGCAGGCCTTTCGACTATCTTCTGTCGTATAATATTTTCGACAGCTAAGCGCTTTGTCATTTGACACGCGGCTAATCGAGCAGCGCCGTCAAGACTTATTGTAGAAAAAAACACTAAAATTCTAGTCACTTTCGTTCTGTCGCGCGATACCCAACAAAAATAGTTTACAAAATGTTTTTGGCTTTTTTTGTGTTTTTTTTTAAATGTGGTACAATGCTTTCTCAATATCCTCAGGAAAATACATGCACCATGAAGCAGAAAATATAGCGGGAAAAAGACGAGAATTTAGCCGCCAGCAGCGTTTGAAACTGCTCCTACGCAGGCTGCGCCTATTGAAATCACAGTTCACTCGGTTA
>JAZHYW010027753.1:0-10467 GCA_037355805.1 Ixodes ricinus
ACTCCAGGTGTCGAGCGCAGCTGCAGGTCATGCTCGCAGCATCCTCCTCATTTTTTACGCACCGTCCTGTCTGGCCGATGTACACTCTACCGCATGTCAGCGGTATTCTGTACACCACGCCCACGTTACAATCTACAAATCTATTGGCATGATTGACGGTGCTTAAGCGCGGGTCGTTCTTTTTTTTCCCGAATCCTCGGACATAATTGGGCCAACTTAGATGGCGCCGAAGACACAAGCGGCACATCAAATCTTTCTGCCACCTCTTTGGGTTAGTGTGAAATTTTGTGGAAGTAGGGGATGATCCTGAGGTCTCGTTTTTGTTTTTGTTTCTTCTTTACCCTCAGACTTGCCCCTTGATCTTTTTCAAGTAGCGCCTCGGCAACTCCATGCAAAAGCGAAGTTGGAAAACCGGCATCTCTAAGTCGATTAACCTGGCCGGCTGAAGGCGTCACATGCATGACATGGTGGCATGACTTCTGAAAGTGCCGCCCGGGAAACAAGGCGCTAGCAATACCCCTTTTTACTAATTTGGAATGTGCCGAATCGTAGGCGAGGGGGATTCCCATTTTTTGGAGCGCGGGTGGCATCTCCAACAGATCAGGGTTTCCCGTGAACTGCGGTCTCAAGTCTCAGAAACTGGAGGAACTGGCCGTCCGGGAGTTCGTGACTGAACTTTAAGCCATTTGAGTCGTAATGAAACACTCTTAACGCACTCTCAACAACCTGGCGCGTCAAAAGATTCTCAGAACGTTGCCATAGCACAAAAATCGTCGTCCACATACCGGACAACCTTACACACTTGTTTCCCTTCCAAGCCATTCTGAACATTTCCTGGTCGAACTTGGCTAAGAAAATGTCACAAAGGACAGGGGCGACGCAAGGTGCTATACAAATACCTGCTTTCTGCACACGGTAACCGCCCCCAAAAAGAATGAAGGTGGACTGCAGGAAAATTTTCAAAAGTTCCATAAAACCATCCAACCCCACAACACAAGCGTTTTGGAAGCCGACAACACCATTTTCCTCGATGCTCTCACGTACAGCAACAAACCGGTTCTCGTGAGGTACCGAGTAAAAACAAATCTTCCACGTGAACAGAGAACACTACAAAGTCCCTCGCAAAGTGTCCCTCCCCAAGGAAGTTCATCACTATATCTCGCGAGTTTTTTTACCAAAAAGGATCATCTCAGCTCCAGAGTGCTCAGGTGTTTCTGCAAAAATAGGTACAACTTGCTTGCCATGATCCCTCTCAGACAGTAGCGCGCAGAGGCGTGCCCGGCCGTATGAGTTTTCGCAGAGAAGAGATCACATCAAGGTACCCTGTCCATTGCCTTCCTGACACTCTTTCTAACGTAGCGACAATTGGAGACCACCGATCAACCTGAGAGCTGCACTCTCAGCCTTCTTGGGTTGAGGGGGTCAGCCCAATGTTCTTTAGAATAGTGTCCCGAGGCCCCAGCTTCTAACGATGTCTTTCGGGAGCGCGACAGACCAATTTCTTGTCGGCCTGCAGTAAGCCAAGATTTTGACGTTTACAATACGCTACTACATTATTTTAGCATGCTTCCAGTCGGGAGTGCGGACTTTTGTGGCACACATCGCAACAAACAAATCCACCCTTCCAAAAACACTACGTGTCCCTACTCTTCACGCCGGTGACTTTCTGACACAGCCTCGCACTTCATGTTGGGTGCGCGTGTGCCCCCCATACGTGGTTCTCGCATCAGCCAGCGTCCCTTGCAGAGTGCACGCTGGCGTCTTTGGAGCACGTGAGTACCCCAAAATTGTCAGCCCCTTTCACTCAGACGTTGTCGACCTGAGGCTTCTGGCGAATTCCTAGCTTGATGCGTTGCCACAGGAACTCTGTTACCTGTGTAACAAGCCGAAGGTGCCTCTTCGGTGCTGGATATCCTTGTAGTGGCAGCGTTGCCGCACATACGGAGAGCCTTGCGACAGTCACGCATGAACTCGACCTTGCCTCCAGCACTCGGGACGTTGGAATCCCAAGGTAGATCCGCTTGGTATGTCCGATTGATGGTTAGTAGGCCGCCGAAGATACTTGTAACTTCTGCTGGTGCTTGACTCGTTCTTGATGCAGGTTGAAAGATATCGAGCGCGACACGTTGACACAGCCATGAGGTTGACGCAGATGATGAGTTGACTGACGTAGCCGTTCAAACACGTAAAAGAGCCCGCAGTATAAGAAGTGAACTGAGCTAAAGTGGCGAAGCGGGCGAGCTGGTTCATGACATAAAATTCAAAAGCGCTAACAAAGACGAGGACAAAATCTTTCAACCTGCAAAGACGAGGACAAAACATTTCCAACCTGCATCAAGAACGGTCAAACACCAGCCGAAGTTACACGTATCTTCGAGCCTGCCTAGAACCATCCAAGCGGACATACCAAGCGGATCTGCAGGATTCTAAGGTTCGAGTGCTGGAGGCAAGTTCGGTTCCTGCATGACTGTCTCAAGGCTCTGTGTTTGTGCGACAACGCTGCCACTACAGGATATTGAAAACACCAAGAACACCTTCGGCTTGTTACACAGGTAACAGAATTCCTGTGGCAACGCGTCAGACTAGAATTCCCAAAAAGCCTCGGTCGACAACGTCTGGTGAAGGGGGGCTGACAATTTTGGGAGATGCTCACGTGCCCAAAGACGTTGCGCGTACACTTGAAAAAGGACCTACGTACAGTGTAGAACCACGTGATGAGGGCACACGAACTTCTGGCTGTAGTGCGAGGTGTGTCTGAGAAGGCACCGGCGAAGGAGAGGGACAGGTGTGTTTTGGAAGGGGTGGATTGTTTGTTGCGATGTGTGCCATAAAGTCCGCGCTCCCTAGTGGAAGCATGCTAAATAATGTAGTAGCGTATTTTAAACGTCAAAATCTTGGCTTACTGCAGGCCGACAAAGAGGGTGGTTTTGTCGTGCTCCTGAAAGACATGTTAGAAACAAAGTCTCGGGACACTATTCTAAGAACTTTAGACTGACCCCTCAACCCCAAAAAGGTTAAGAGTGCCGCTCTCAAGTTTATCAGTAGTCTCTAATTGTCTACGTTGAAAAAAGTGTCAGGCAATGTAAGACAGGGTACCTTGATGTGTTCTCTCTGTGCAAAAACTCATAGGCCGGGCACGCCTCTGCGCGCTACTGTCACAGAGAGGGATCATGGCAGAAACAAGTCAGCCCATTTTTGCAGAAACACCTGATCACTTGGAGCTGAATGATCCTTTTTTGGTAAAAAACTCGCAGACCACTGTGGAGTTTCATGAGAGGGACACTGCGGGGGACGTTGTAGCGTTCTCTGTTGACGTAGATCTTTTTAGATGCGGAGCATCTCTTGCTCGGGTCTATGTCCCGCGGCGTCGTAGTCCGCACCCGCACTACGCACGCGCAACTCTCCTCCTTCCCTCTCTCCAACAGCTGCGCGTTACTCTCTCCGCTCTCTCTCTCTACCAGCTGCGTGCACTGCGCGTGCGTTCGATTGTACTCACACCACGCGCGCACGCGCAACTCTCCTCCTCTAGTCTCCTCTCCTTCAAGTGTGAAAAAAAATAAACGGCGAGCGGCGAGCGTTCCAAGTTTCTCTGCCGCGAGCCGCGACGAAGGCTCGCGTAGGGGGTAACGCTAGGGCAGTCGGTGGCGCCATCTCTCGACGTCAGCACGCAACCGACTCTTTCCTCGGAACCAATACGATGCTCCGCATCACCCCATGGTTCCCCTCGGGAAGATGGTGTAATTTTTTACACGGTACCTCACAAGCAGAGCTGTTTGTTGCTGTACGTGAGAGCATCGAGGAAATGATGTTGTCGGCTTCCAAACCGATTGTGGTGTAGGTTGGATGGCTTTTATGGAACTGTGGAAACTTTACCTGCAGTCCACCTTCATTCTTTTGGAGGGCGGTTACAAAGTGCAAAAAGGAGGTATTTGTATAGGATCTTGCGTCACCCACTGTCCTTTCTGGACATTTTCTTAGCCAAGTTCGACCGAAATGTTTAAAATGGCTTGGAAGGGAAACGACTGGTGTAAGGTTGTCCGGTATGTGGACGACTATTTGGTGCTATGGGCAACATTCTGGGAATCTTTTGACGAGCCAGGTTGTTGAGAGTGTGTTACAAGTGTTTCATGACAACTCAAACGTGGCTTAAAGTTCAGTCACGAACTCCCGGACCGCCAGTTTCTCCATTTTCTAGACTTGAGACTGCAGTTCACGGGAAACTATGTCTGTTGGAGTTACCACCCGCGCTCCAATAAGAGAATCCTAGCCTACGATTCGGCACATATTCCAAATTAGTAAAAAGGGGTATTGCTTCGTCTTGTTTCCAGGCGGCACTTCAGAACTCATGCCACCATGTAATGCGTGACAGCTTTAGCCGGCAGGTTAATCCGACTTAGAGATGCCGGTTTTCCAACTTCACTTTTGCTTGGAGTTGCCGAGACACTGCTGAAAAAGATAAAAAACAAGTCTGAGGTAAAAAAGAAAAAAAAGACACGAGATTTCAGGTTATCTTTTATTAGCACAAAATTTCACATAACTTAAAAAATGGTGGCAGAAAGAGTTGATGTGGCGCTTTTGTTTTCGGCGCCATGTAAGTTGGCCCAATTATGCCCATATTCAAGAAAAAAGAACAACTCGCGCTTATGCACCGTCAATCATGCCAATATATTTGTAGATCGTAACGTGGGCGTGGTGCACAGAATACCGCTGACATGCGGTAGAGTGTACATCGGCCAGACAGGACGGTGCGTAAATGAGAGGATGCGCGAGCATGACCTGGCTTTGTGCTCGACACCTGGAGGAAACTTGCCTCTTCATTGCCGGAGACCGTCTGCGCCAGCCCATCTTTCAAAATACCACGATCGTGGGGGGGGGGGGGGGCTTGTGAAAAAGCTGCGAGGGAAGTGCATGAAGCGCATGCTATAAAGAAAAGAGGGCACTGAAGGCTGCGTCAACCAGCCGTCAATTTTTCTGGCACCAAAAAGAGAGTGATTTTATTGACGCGTGATGATGAGTGGCGCCACTGAGTGATTCAGTGTATTCTTGTCGGAGGTTGTTTGCTTTAGGTGTTTTTAAATAAATGTTCAGTTCAGAGTAAGCGCTCGTCCTGTTCGCCTTCCTACTTTTGTCCTCGTCTTTGTTAGCGCTTTTAACTTTTACAGTGCATAGGTCACGCGACGTCAATTTTCCGCTAAATTCAGTGGCCAAACGGAAAACATGGCCAGGAAGCAGGATAGCCGTTGTCACAAAAATGTTTGATTAGTAGCTTAATAAATTTATCACATTAAAAACTAGCAGCGAAAAACAATTTTTTTTTCGTGCGCAAGAGCCCGCCTAAAAGCTACGTTCCCCCATCCTTGCTCATGTGGAGGTCTTTCAATTTTGTTTTCGGTGACACAGGCGGAGACGACATTTTGTTTCCAGATATTTAGCGGTGTTGCAAGTTGTATGATGTTATTATGTATTATTTCCAATTAATAAATGTCAATTTTACGACTTTTGAAAACGCGCACTACGCCGCTAACTTCGGGGCGTAAACATTCCGGAACTGCGAGTGACGGTGTACCAGCCGCCTCCTGGTGGCGGCGCCCGTCAGATGTACTGATGGCGGTGAGGACAATGGGGAAGTTGGCGAGGGCTCCAACGAGTTGTTCTTGTCGGCACCGCACAACCGCTCAGATTTCGAGAAAGAAATATACCTTTGACAAAATTTCGTTAAAGCACTCTAATTACTATCATCATCGGAGGAATGGCATGTATGCCGTACTAATGTAGGCCTTCGAGTTAGTGATGAAGAAAATGGTTAAAAATGCTCCTTAGCGGATGATGCGAGTGTTACATATTCCACACTTTAGTACGATGCGAGGCAGGAATTAGATACGAGAGCTGCGTTAGTGCCCCCTTCTAACTCGGGTACAGTCAATCTCTTGGGGAAACACTATCTCATGCAAAGCCACTTGATTTATAAAATTAGATCGAGTCGTTTATGTGGGCGTCCGGTTTGTCCTGTCAGGCTGTATACCTATCACTTTCTAAACTAAAATGATCTAAGACGAACTGTACAGCGAATAGCGTATTCTCGTCTGCACTTGACTCGCAAAGTTGGGCCCGCCCGATAAAATACTGCATACTATAAGTTAATTACCGCCATTAATCCTCCATAAAATGCGATGCTTATTTAAGGCACCAGGTGACCCTGAATTTCTGAAAGGGTCTCTTGTTGAAAACCATCTACGCAACATCATTCAGGCGGCGCTATCCTAGCGTTAGAGGGCGCGGTTTTCATCTATACGACTTTATAAATCATTTTGAAGGGATTAAATAAAACACTCATAAACGAAATTGAAAGCATAACTTTCTGTGGAGTAGCAGTAAAAGTATACACGACCAGCCGGATAATCAATCAATAAAAAAACAGGTTTGAGATATGAATCGAACAATTTATTTCAAGTTTGAAAGTTACGCTCATGTGATTGTTTTGTAATGTTTTTGTTGATGTTTTCCTTCGAGATCACTTTGTTGTTAGGTCTTGCAGCTGGTATTGATGTTTTCTTGGTGTTGTATATCATGTTTTTATTTGTGATGCTCACTCCTGCTTGGACTCTAACATGAGTCTGCAGTATTTATAAATAAATAAATAAGAAATGTTCCGGATGTCCGGTTTCTGACATCGATTGAAGGTACCTACTTTCTGACATCGATCCTATCTATTCGGATGTCTAATTGGCTGACTGCGCGCGCGCAGCTGGGTCTGACGTAGGAGCGGGCGACCGGCCAATCCTGTCCTATCCTAACCTATTCCGATATCAGAAACTGATGTTTCCCTAAAATCGGAAACTCGATGTTTCTGATATTGCGACATCAGAACACTGATGTTCCTAATATCTAGAAAAAAATTGATTTTTTTATAGGTGGTACTTACTGGACGCCATATTTGAGGTGTCTGCCCACAGCGCATGCTCAGGATGAGTTTTCAGCTATGGTCTACCAAAGAAGACAATCTTGATGGTGTGCAATGGCGCGTGTTGTAATCGTTGCAGAAGCTTGCCAGTCCGCATCGCGCTCAGCAGCAGCGAGCCCATTCAGACGGCCGCCAATGAATACCACCTCATACGAAAACGGATAATCGATCAATAAGTTTAACATCAACCGATGATTGATTTCATTTCATTTCATTTATTAATCCCTTAAATGCCCACGTGGGGCTTTACATAAGGGGGGGCAGGCAGTCTTTGTACAATTCAGGTACACAATACAAACAAAAAGGGGAAAAAACGAACAAAAGATGAAACACAAGTGGGCTACAGGCCGTAAAAGGTGGCAAGTGCTTCTCTAAATTTTGCGATATCCGATATTGTTACTATTGAGTCTGGTAATTTATTCCAATTGTTAATAGAAAGCTGCAGAGGTGAAAATTTAAATATATTTGTCCTAGGAATGGATAAAAGAAGCTTGCAGGAGTTATCTAAGCGACGGGAGGTGTGAGGTGCAGGGATGCAGTATAAAGATCTCTGCAAAGGAAGATGATAGTAAAATTTATGTAGAATGGTTAAGGCGGATATCGTCCTACGTGTTTTAAGAGAGGGAGGCCAAGTTGAGTTTTAAGATTACTGACACTAGCCGTGAAATTATAATTTCTATGAATAAACCGTACCGCTCTGTTTTGGACGGCCTCTAACATCTCTTCTAAAAATAACTGATGGGGATTCCAAACCGATGAGGCGTACTCCAGCTGGGGACGAACAAGTGAGGTGTATGCTAAAAGCTTAGTTTCTTTAGAGGCAAGAAAAAGGTTGCGTCGCAAAAAGCCGAGTGTCTGGTTAGCTTTACGAACAATGTTAGTTATATGGCATTCCCATGAAAGACGGCTTGTTAAGTAAACCCCGAGGTACTTATAAGTTGATACATTTTCGATCCTATTACCGGAAAGGTAGTATTGAAAGTCAATTGTGTTACGTTTAGTAGTGAAAGTCATTTGTTTAGTTTTATTTACGTTTATTTGCATCTGCCACCTTTCACACCAAGATTCGATAGCGTGTAAATCAGCTTGGAGTTGCGCACACTCAGAGGGATCGGATATTTTAGAATACACAACACAGTCATCAGCATATAATCTAATTGAAGACTTAATTAGGGAAGGTAAATCATTAACGTAGATGAGAAATAACAATGGACCCAGCACGGTTCCCTGAGGTACTCCGGATTTAACTGCTATAGAAGACGAGCAACTGTTGTTAAGGGCGACGTACTGCGTTCGGTTCGAAAGAAAATTGGCTATCCAGTTGATCAGAGTTTCTTCAATCTTAAGCGAACGTAATTTTAATAATAAACGGTGACCCGACGTCACCCGACGATAGTCGATCATAGCTCAATAAATAGATTCATTGGTAGTCACCAATGTCTGTGACGTCATGTGACGTGACATCTGCAAATTTTAATTCCCCCAAAAAGGCTGTTAAAAGCCTTCAGCTCTGGTTCCTTGTGCGGTTTCGAACCAGTAGCCCGACGCCATACCACTCCGCCATAAATGCATGTGTATATTTTGTGCTTAGACGTTGTGCGCCATCGTCTAAAGGCTCGCCACTCCGTTACGTTATGTCAAATTCAGATTATGGTTGGTGATACTTCTACAAGGTGGCGCTTGAGGTCATCGCCGCCACACCAATCAGCCCCCCCCCCCCTTACCTATTTGACTTGTAGGAAAGCGGGGGACACGCCGCTGGATGGCATTATTCGGTCCCAAAGCGAGCCTCGATCGAAAAGAAAGCTTTTATTACATAACCTTTGAGAGAAACAACGCCTTGCGCATGTCGCCTCTCTTAGCAAAAAAAAACCTTGGCTTTGCAGAGCAAATGTTTTGTATAGTTCAGCCCATGGAAGGCCGTCCCGTAGAGGAATTCACGTTCGATAAAGAGATTGAGATAGAGCTGACAAGGGTTAAACACGCCATGACACACGACCGTATTGGAGATGCTCGAGGGCTTCTACGAATCGGCGGAACACCTCATTGATGTTATAAACAGTGCACTCACACTCAAAATACACTCGAACTCTCTCTCAAAAAGGCTGCTTCGTCATGGCCCTACATAAAACTCGTAGCGTTACAGTTGTATCCCAATGAATATATATTGATCAATCAGCACTTGTCACAAATGCTCGGATTTGGTGTATAACCGTGTATAACTCCTCTACCAGAGTAGACCGCGAAGTCATATTATATACAAATAATTACATTTTTACGTATTGCGATATCATAGAAGCAGAACACGCTGGTGATGCGGATATTCCACTTTTGAGAGCGGTAGCTTTCGTGGTGACCAAGCTGAAATGAGATGATATCGTATTCATTCAATTTGTTTCAATATAAGAGAGAAAGAAAGGAGACACCATTTGTCTGGAGCTCGTTGGTGAGAAAGAAACTTACATTCATGTTCTAGACGTATTCGGTCGTGTCGCAGCAAATCTGAATTTCAGAAAATGACGTAAATTCTGCACCTTGACAGTGTGGACCTTTTTCCGGTTCCGGATAGAAACATTTGCCGCATTTGGTGTCTGGGCCTTTGTTTCAAGTGGAAAGCGGTCTACCTGTGACATCTATTAAAGAATATCGACGATGTTTACAAAGAGAGTAGCTCCGTGCCTTGGTTGAAAACTCGTGTCCACCGGCAGGGACGTAGCAGAGCTCGTCAGACAAGGTTCCTTAATTCGGGATGCCTCAAAAAGGAATTGGCAAGACGTATCGAAACGCGAGGGACGAGCTTCTGCGAAAGCTCTCCAGTGCAGGTCACGAAAAAAGAAGTCCAAGAAACCTTCCTCAGTCTACCCACGAGAAAAGAGACGGAAGCTTCTAGAGATTTTTGATACCTAGAGAATGTCGAGCGGGATTTTCACCCTCCACGAACAATTCTGTTTGTGTAGAACCGACGAACTAGAACTTTCTCGCTGCCGCCTACTTCGTTTCCCCTGAAAATCGGAATATACTGAGTTCTTTTCCGTCGCTAATCTAACCTCCCTATTCGTTTTTTTAATTTCACGTCCCGTCTTTGACCCCACACTTTTACAATTTGAAATCGAGCTTCCTTAACATTCATCCCAAATCGTTTGAGCTTATGTCAATCCTTGAAGCGCTGCGGCACCCGACGGGTCGGTTACGAACGATAAAGTGATTCCGGTTCAGGCCTTTGGAAAACGGTGTATGTAAGAGGGAGCCTCTTTCAATACCTACACGTTTTTCTGACTCAAACTCTCGTCAGCCAGTACGAGAAGTTTGCCCGTCGTTCATATCTTGATATCTACTTAACGCAAACCAGCTAAGAAGAGATCATTCTCTTTCTGCGGTGCTCTAGGAAAACTATCCAGTAGATACATCAGAAAAAAGCATAAAATTTTGCCGGATGCCAGAATAACTGCAGCCCGCTTCAAGCGTACAGAGGGATCTACAATTTGCGATATGTACTGTCCGATATT
>JAZHYW010027754.1:0-37721 GCA_037355805.1 Ixodes ricinus
AGAGGGTATGTGAAAATAGTTGATTTTGAGTTTTGAAGCAAAGAGAGGTTTGGACTGAGTATTCCTGAATCGAATATCGGCTAGCTTCCTTCAGCCTTTCCCTACCATGTGCTTAAACGAAAATTTCTAACCCGTGAAGGTTGTTTCCGACTTTCCACCAGTCCACCTCTAGCTCAGTTGATTTTAATGTGACTAATTCAGTGTGAACTGCTACTTCAAACTGCGCTAGAACGAACAACCTGCTACATGCTGCTCCAAAGGCTGTATTTGTGCTCAATTTGTGCCATGTCTGCGCCAAAAGGGAGCTGTTTTCTAAAGGAAACTGAAAGTGTCTGGCACGTGGCGATGCCCATAAAAATTAAGAAACTACAGTTGTTTCTTCGGATCCATGCAGTACTATGTGCGAAGAGTAGGGTTGCGCGAATATATTTTTGAATATTATTTTCAAATAATACGGTATTTGATATTCTCTACAATGAAGCGACAGTCATACTTTTCGAACTGTTGATTTGTATCACTACTGCGTGATGCACGCTAAAAACCCCAGGGTAGCGTTGTCCTGCACTGGCTAAATTTTCATCTACGGCTGGAGACAAGTTCACCGTTGAGGCAGACTAAGTTCCAGGCCGTATAAACATACCCCCCCCCCCCCCTCCCTATTTTTTCGAACCGTTGATCGCGGCGGGTTAGCCTTGCTTGAGTGCGCTTTTCCTCCAGCAGCATTGCACTGCGGAGAAGCAATACTTGCGGAGCTGGCATCGCGACTCGCTTCGGCCGCAGCGGGGCCAGCGCATTTAGGCGAAAGACACACCTTCAATGTGGTCTAGTACACGTGCGCGCCTGGTGTATTGAAAAGGAAACGTGATTGTTGATATTTACATTGCAGACAAGTTTTCAAAATTTAGCTTTTGAGCTATTATGCAAGGATGTTAGGCGGCGATGTTCTAACAACCTGTGTTCATTATTTGTGCTTGTTCCTTTTTCCTTTTAAGTCAGAATAAAAAAAAATTATAGCAGGAAGATTTATAAGTTTCCTGAATTAGGTATGGCTGGGCTCCTTTATATATAAAATTTTATGTCAAATTCGATGTTTACTTGTTGTCCCAATGTAGGTGTTGGACCTTCTGAGGCCACAGTCTATAAATATAGCTAGATTAAATTTAACAGTGCTCATAAGTGGGCAATTAGAAGCTTGGTACCAACCTTCCTGAGTTCAGCTGAGTTTTTGTTTAAGCAATAACTTATTGAAAAAAAAAAAATAAAGCTGAGTTGACAGACGAAGAAGGGGACAAACACAAAACTCTGAAAACTTTTTTGATTGAGACGTTTCGTGTTTGTCTCCTTCGTTCTTTGTTTCCGGTTGTTTTTAAAAACAAAATGTTTAACATATGAACCAGCTCGCCTGTTTACTACTATTACTTCAATGGTGTAAGAATAATGAAACCTTCACGTCGAGGAAGGTGCAGGAACTATTCAATACTCAATTTAAAAATATTCGGCCAAAAACACAATTCACTTGGAATTTCCCTCGAACCCAAAATTCATTTTTTGCACATGCCTAACGAAGAGTTATTGGTCTTTGTGGGAACGGTGCTTACATCGATCGCAATGAATAGCCAGCTGTGTTCATTGTGATCGGAGTAGTTATCTGCTGCGCTTAGCTGCTCAATGAAAAGTAGCAGGTGCAGTGGCGTGGTGTAGTGGAAGGGGGTGGTGGAGGGGGTAATTCGCGGCAGGCCACTGCCCTGGGTGCCGCTGACCCTACTGACGCTACTGAGCAGCTGGAATACGAACGTGAGCAGCGTGATAAAAACTTCCAAAATAGGCAAAAACATCTTTTAGAGCGCAGATCTTAGGCGCCCGTTTCTGGGTTGAGCGGCGTCGCCGTCGGCCTAACCACGCGGGTTGCATTGTGGGACGTTTCCCCGCCAAAGGTAGCGGGGGAAATTTTCCGCTAAATTTACCGGGAAATTTTCTCGTTAAAGATAGCCGGGAAATTTTCCCGCTAAATATAGCAGAAGAAATTTTCCCGCTAAATTTAGCAGATTACGTTTCCCCGCTAAATTTAGCGGGGAAATTGACGCCACGTGACCTCAACACCAATTCAGCTTCGCTGCTAAGTTTAGCGGGGAAAATGACGTCACATGACTTCGTGTCACGTCACTTATGAACAAATTCAGTTTCTCAGCTAGATTTACCAGGAAAATCAACGTCACGTGACCTCAATACCAATTCAATTCCCCGCTAAGTTTAGCGGTGAAACTGAATTGGTGTTGAGGTCATGTGACGTTAGTTTTACCTCTTAATTTAGCGGGGAAATTGAATGCGCAGTGTTGCGTTATAGGACGTCGCAGACCTACACACCAATTTAGTTCGCTGAATATAGCGGGGAATTGAATTGGTGTATAGGTCTGTGACGTCCCATAATGCAACGCGCGCGGTTACGGTGATGGCGATGCCGCGAAACACGAGAACGAGCGCCTAAAAGCTGCGCTCTAAAAAAATACAACGATCGGGAGGTGATGTCCGACAGTACGCCAGACAAGAGAGATCCGGTATAGGGATGGCGCAATCTCGTAAAATAATTATGACCACTACCAAGGAGCGACTACGTCCTTCGCAACTAGGAGTGATGCTGGGGTTCGAAATGATTGGAACAATTTGCACACAACGCGGTTTTCCAAATATAAGAGATTAATCAAAACCTGAATAAAGCACATCCACCAGACACTAAAGACAATACTTTTAGGCCTTGACACGCAAGGCAGTATAAAGTCCACGCGCTGTCATAAAAGAGGGATTACACGGGCTTCCTACAGGTGAGATTATAAAACGACCATGCGCTACCAAAAAGAGCAAGCGCGCGCTTCCGGCGGCCCACAGTTCGAAAAGACGCGCACGCGGGTGACGTTAAACACAAACGCGCAGCCCTTTCTCTCACAACAGCCGAAAGGCCGAAAACGCACGCGCAATGCGGGAAGGAGGAAGGAGCAGGGGCCAACAACTCGCACATCTTTCCCAACCGCCGCCCATACGCCGCCATCAAGTCTACTTCAGTGTCACGTCAGTCCCCGTGAGCGTCCCCCAAGATATCGTTTGAGCAAGAAGCCAAAAGTCCCCTGCCTGTCACTTTCCAGTTCCCACACATTCGATTGCAAGCCGATGAACTAATGTTCCCAACACGGAGTCACTCGACGTCATATCACGAGCTGATATCACGGAGTCCCTCAGTATCATCTCACGAACCCAGTCATATCAAGGAGTCACTCGAATTCACTCACAATCACGCGGTGATTGTGAGTGAGTCTGAGTTTGTGGGTTTGTGAGTGAGTTTGATGAGGAGTGTACTCTCAAGGTGCGCAACCGCAAGAGCACCCATAGCTCTGACCTAA
Organism: Ixodes ricinus; assembly: GCA_037355805.1. Taxonomy (NCBI): domain Eukaryota; kingdom Metazoa; phylum Arthropoda; class Arachnida; order Ixodida; family Ixodidae; genus Ixodes; species Ixodes ricinus. The sequence goes on from JAZHYW010027754.1 coordinate 3,393, forward strand.
AGGGAGACTAAAATAATTTTGTATTTTATGGGGAAAAAAACAACTTTAATCGTGTTTATTTGGCCTCTACGTACGAATATAAATATAATTTTCGAATTGAATATGCCAAGTATTCAGAAAGTAGCTTCATAGATATAGTCCCTCTTTCCCGTTGCCTGAAGGGGGATAAAGGAATCCGGGAGGCAATGTGACGTGCTGTGCAAAAATTTCGACCTTTCTGCGCAGTCCACAACGGTCCAGAACGCGTTTGCGGTCCGCCTTTTTCGCCTTTTCGTTCGCACCCTTGACTGGCTTGTTGGCAATGATAGATAGTTAGTCGGCCTTTAAGCCGCAATCAATCTGCTCGTATACATCACTACAAAAGGCGCGGCGTTCGCTGCAGGATGACAGAAGTGTCTGCGGTCAGCCTCGATCATGTGCATGTCGGCAGGGCAGCTCTTGTATGACCAATGTTACGGCATTGTCATGCGAGAAAGAAACACGCCCGAGACAGTGTCTATGGGCTTTTGTAAAATGCATTGGTAGTGAGACTCCAACACGTCAAACTTTACAGTCACCATAAGAAACACCGCCAAACTTGACACGTGCTCTTATGCCCGTCGATGAAAGCAGAATTAATCCCACTAAAGACGTCACAGTGCGCGTTCGGTCAATCGTGGAGAAGCTACCACAGCGACACTCTTGATCGCACACGTCGTCGAATAGCGCAATCTAGAGTAAACCGTAAAAGGCTTCCCCATTCCAACGAAAAGCGAAGGAAAGGCAATACGAGGGAAAAAAACGTGACCCCGTTGCTCTCTTTTCTATTTCCTACTCTACTGCATCAAACCTGAGTTGCTTTTCTGGGATGCCACAATGCTACAGTTATCAACAATCTGAAATATTCGTCGCCAGTTAAAGAAATTGTGAAGTTGAAACCTTCCGAGGAGAGTGTAATTTGTTTATATTGCAGGGGGAAAAAAAACCAGATACATGCACTTGACGACATATTTTATTTTAAATGAATATAAATGGTGTCACACAGTTTCCCTTTACTGAAGAAAAGAACTACAGCACAAATTTAACCAACGATCTTATAACAGCCACTCCGACAACTGCCTTTCGGTGCAGGCTTTGAGCACCATTTGAGCTGGGCACATGGGCAACCAAGTTGAAACCGGGTTTGGATTTTTCTTTGGCAATTCACACACACAAACACATACGCACACAAACACGCAAACACACGCGCGCGCGCACACACGCACGCACACACTAACATAAATGAATGGCGTGAATCTACCCATCCGTTTCCTTTTTTTGCGTAACCTTTGCCTTTTAAGTTACAACAAAAGAAAACGAAAGTAAATAGCCCGCTGAGTTGCGGGTGTTCGAAATTCGGAGAGGAATTCAGCCTTCTAACAGCAGCCAAATACCTCGGTTTGTCTTGGCGGCGAAACCAGAGAAGTCTTAGGACGACTTCCGAATTCACATGCAATGGAACGAAGGAATCTTGGTCCAGTTGGATTCCCGAGTGACACCAGGCTTTCCAGCGTGCAGGGTGACGCTGCAATCTCGTTCAAATCAAGCCACCAGCGCTTTCGCTTTTGATTTTTTGTTTAGCACTGAAGTTTTGTGGTACATTTGAAGAAGTATAAAAACCTCACCCATTGTCCGGAAGGTCCGGAGGGAGATTGAATATTTTTAAGAAAACGTTCCTCAGTCAGTAAATACTAAATAATAAGAATAATAATAAAAATCTTTTTGTCTCTCTGGGGAAACGGTTAGGCGAATGAGAAGTGAAAGAAGGCGTTTGTCGAAGTTTATTGCAACCAAACTGCCTTGTGGGGAAGTTGAACAAAGGGGTTTGAATGAACCGCGTTAAAAACGGCTCCGCTCCGCTTTGCGTAAAACGTCATCCCAGCGGGAACAAAGAGACGCCAAGCAAAACTGTTTTAACTCTATGCGGAGATTTAAGAGAATACGAGAAGACCGCCGAATAATACCAGTTCGCGGGACCTCGACTTACTGCTCTTGCTTTCTTAGGATTTGAGAAGAGTTAAATAAGTTGACCGTACCGTGCCTGTCCCATTCGGAAGGCGCCAACTTTGGGCCAGAGTCCGACACCAAGTGTCCTCGATCGGACACGAGGTCCTGTAGAACACTCGAGCAACTGAAGTGTCCGATCTGCGTCTGTGTCAAGGTGTAAGATAGACAGGTGGAAACGGAGCCGAATGAGCGACCGGATTGTGTCCCCCTCGGTTTCTCTTTTTCTGCGGCGCCATCTAGTGGAGCACCGCAGGCAACTCTCACTCGGGTGGGCGACCGGTGGCGACCGGCTAAACTGACGGAGATGGTTTCTCGTGGATTTTTCCAATGGAGGACTGTCGTGCTCTCGGTTTATTTTGCGCACTCTCCCATAGAGTTCCATGCAAATCAGATTCAATTTTTCCTCTCGCCGCAGCGCCATCTGTCGCAAATCGAGGGGTATCCAAGCAGACAAGTACACAATCCGGTCATGGCGCTGCAGTGGAGCTCTACTATGGGCCGTTTCCCCACCTGTCTATCTTACCCCTGGTTTGCGTTTGTTCTCACCGTGATGACGTCGGGAACGTTATAGTGCACGGGCTTTGATTATTCTAGAGATGGTGTTGGCTGCGGCCAGATTTCTGTACACTTTTTCCACAAGGGCGCAGCCATCTTGAATGTCATCACTTCTGAGGGGCCCTGCAACACATATTTAAGCGTCTGCCTTTTTTGCGGTTGCCACATCTCTTGGGGTTCAGACAGGCCAGCGGCCACGGAGAGAGTAACTAAATATCAGTGCGTCATATTTTAACCGGACGACGCGGAAACCTCCTCTTGGGAGGGTCAAGTGAGGGTGGGTGCAACTGCTAGATCGGGGATTACGGGGTGTGGACGGCATTTAATTGCTAAATTTTGCTGGGAGTCTAGGGGGCAAAGGGTCGTAATATTTCCTAACTCAGGTTCTAGAGCCCATTAATGTGCTTGAATGATTTACGCAAGGTATAAATGATTATGTTTCCATAGCCACCAGTTTTGTTTCGTTAGGTTAAGTATTTGTTTAACGCGAAAAATGGTGAATTCCGCCATCTTAGACGTTGGTGCTTGTCTGGCAATCCTGCTTTCTCCTCTCGACGTTTGCTATTCCCGGAGCAGGAGGAAGCGAAGAAAGGCTACGACAAAGCGTTCGTTGCTTGCAATGGGTGGCGAGAGAAGGAAAGGCGCACGGAGCAACAGAGTTGTAACAGAGCGGGAGTCTGCTTTCCTGCAGGCAACATTGGCGCATATCCTTTCCCAATCCTCTCCCTCAGGCGCCGCCATTAAATTGCAAATGCTCTCCAGGTTTTGAGTGGCGCCCACCCTCACTCGAGCCTCCCTAACCTCCTCTACTACGGGGGCGACCCGCGGTACCAAAAGCGCGCGATATGTGAAGCCTTTGGTCCTGGCCTTACTACTGGTCAGAGCCGCTAAAAGCTTCTTTTTAGTCGAAATACAAACTATAAGTGGCGCGAACAGTTTCAATTATTTATGAAAGTAGTTTTTGATCAGTATTTTAGATCGAAAAAAAAGAAAATGCAAGTTTGAAAGTTTAAAACAGAAAAAAGCGCGAACGAAGTTCGAGCAATGCATACACCCAAAACCGGCGAAGCCTCTCATCCTGGACTTTCACTCTTTCTAACGCTCCAGCAAGGGAAAGCGCCAGTAGCTCTTTCCCTCTTCTCTCTCGCCCTCTTTCAGTAAAACGGCCTTATGCAAGCGGACATTGATTGGCGATTAAGGTCGGCTGCTCCACGCGACTCCTACGCGAAATGTTTCTGCTAGGAGCCGCACCGTGACGCCACCGTCTTGTCGCACGCTTCCACTTGTCGTACACCAGTTCGGGTCTTTCTTCTGAATTTAGCTGTCGAGTTGCGACGGGCGGTGGCACACAATCTCACGGTTTCGTGGCTTTCCGTTTCATTCGAAGTCCGACCGCAACCCACGGCCCTACGGAGCCAGTCAAGCCGCAATGAAGGATTATGAACGCCGCCACCGTGCTTTTTAGAGCTGCTTGATTGGTTACAGGCTCGTAGCAAAAGTCGCTTACTGCGTTAAGACACTTTACATTCAGTTCTTTTGGATTTCGTTTAGTTTGCTGGGTATTGAATGTAGCGTGCCGCATCTCTTATAAGAATCAACGTATATAATGACGCGATATGTCTTGTTATACGGAAAATGGTTATTTCAGCTCAGGAAGCAAAAGAAGCCAACCGATAACGTTTGTGACTGACAACGGCCACTTCCGACCGTTAAAGAAAATAAAGAAAAGACAAGAAACAAGATACTGAATTGAAAAAAAAAAAAGAAAAGAAGGAAAAAAAAAAACCGTCGTTCACCCAATTAAGCATTCCGCTCGCGTCTCGGACAACTAGGAATTTCTACTACGAAGAAAGAAAGCGCCCTAACGCAGAGCGGCGGAAGAACGAACAACAAAAAATCAGCCTCCGAGATCGGAGGTCGCTAAATTTTATCTCGAAGAGAGGATGTAGCCCAGGGACCTCTTGGCGGGACTACGCCTCTTGTGCCCTTGCCCCACAAATGTCTGAAAGCGAAAACTCGATCAGTCTAACCATGAGGGAACTGAAAAAATAAAAAACAAACAAATAAAAAACAATGGCACACGAAGGAATTCGAACCAGCTTGGGCACACACAGATGTGTCGAGGTGCCGAGCTCAGTTGGGATGGAAATCGATGTTCTTCAATTCCGGCCATGGCTGGGAGCATACTGTAGGTCTTCTACGCACTTCTTTCCTTGGCTTCCTCGTAAACGTTTTGGGCCGAACTTTTTGGGAGGACGTGGAAGACATACGCGGGTCTTGTGCTTTCGTTCAAATGCGGCGAGTCCGATACATTAGAAGCCGAGATGCCTGTGATCGATTCTTGTGGCGATGTGGCGGCAGCCTTGTTACTAAACCACGTACAGTCGCTGACTAAACGCAAGGCGTGGCCAGTCCCCTGCATCTCATTATAGCTCCGCAGCCAATCAGATTGCGGCATTAGGCGATAAGAACGTCGAAGGACCAATCACGATCGAAGCAAGAATTATTTAGTAAGTTGTCAGTGACTAATTCTAGAAAGCCAAAAACGCGGGGAAGAAATGTGACTATAGATACAACAATGTCCTTTCTCTTCAGCTTCTTTTTTTTTTGCTATTTAGTTTATGGGTTAATATGAACAGTTCGGCGATGAAGTTCGATTGTTAGTCACACTAGTCACATGAGGAGGAACGTATGAATAGTTACGAGTATTGCGGGAGCACGCAGACAGCGTCACTTACCATGTACTTTGTAAACTCTGCGTCATCCTCATTCGCTATCGCAGTAGCAGTAATACTAATAGGTTGATTTACAGTTTCTTAATAACATACATTACATTGTCTCCTCGCGAAAGCACTTTGGTGCTTGTGTGTGAGAACGGGCAGTTCATTGGAATTTGGAATGCCTGTACGTGGCGTCAGAATGATGTTTCGTAAGCTCCTTATCAGGATACAACTGACACGAGTCACTTAATTACTTTCTAGCGTGATAATCATTCAGTTTTAGTACATATCAATTCTTATTTTAAAGCGGATATTACAAAATAATGCGCCACCCTCTGTTTGACTTTTGAAGAGAAACTGAACATTTCATTGACTTGTTTGTTTGTTTTCGCCAATTTAGTACGCTTATACTACGAAGGCTACGGTTCAGAAGTTTGAATCGATTGCGTTCCAAGAAAGTGGAACGATTGCGACCGCAAATCAGAGGGATACCAACCCAAACTATTTTTAATGCATGAAGTACATACGGTAACTTTTTATGTTGTTTCTGCAAATATGATTTAATTAAACTGAATACTTGCATAGCCGATTTGGCAGCGGACGAATTTCGCGTCCTGCTCCGGCCACTGGTCTCAGGTCGTATCTTCTCACTCGCTCTCCGCCGCGCTACCATTTCCGCGACGCGCGCACGCATGTCGGGCGCTTGTCTTTAGGAGTCTTTGCCGCGCACGCACCGGGGATACCCACACCATCCGAGAGCCCCGCTAAAAAAGCCACCACATACCTACAAAAAAAAAAAAACATTGTTAAATTAAAAAAAGCGAGTTTGTAATTTTTGATTGCTGATTGGTTGGCCGCGAGCGGCGTGGCAGAACAATCTACTGCGTCAGACTGTAGGATATTTTTCTTGAAGATGAACTGACATTCTTTGATTTATCACAAAACTTGCGCTGCGCAAAATGTTTTCTTAGAATTTTATGACAACTTGAATGTATAGTTTCATGGCGGTAATTTCTTCGGCTACTCTTTGTTTGGGTCTTTAAATAAAGTACAATATTTTACACGCTGCATTTTACTTAAAAAACACTAGATTATAGTGAGAATACTGAATTCGGCACCAAATCGAAGCTTTGACTAGTTTTTTTTGCTTTGTTATTTGTCATATCACTGTGTTTATTCATATATTTGTATTTCTACACGCGTTTGTGGCCCTTTCAGCGAGAACGCTGAAATAATAATATTAAGCGTCGAAACAGCGTAGGTTTCTTTTTTTGACTCAATCAAGCTTTTAATTTACAAATCAAGGGCCAAGCGCAAAGTATTGACAATTGGCTCTCCGACACGCCGGCCAATGGTTGAAGCGAAATTCTTGTAATTAAATGTAGGATAAAAAAGCGACCCCGATAGTAAATAAAGCACCTGTATTGTTTTACTTTACTTTAAACTGATTTTGCGTCATCTCAGTGTCAGTCACGACAGTCTTGAATTATAATGTAAAAGCATGAATACACGAAATTTTCACAAATTAAGTATCAACATTGAATTCCTCCTGCTCTCCACTTGTGGCATGCCAGTGGGCATCCCAATCTGCGATTGCCGTAAACGTTTCTTTTTTGTGGAAATAACGATGGCGCTGGGTAACTACACCAACTAACACGCCCAGCTCGGAAGAACCAACATCGCGCGTAACAAGTTGGATCTGGGGCCCTGCTAGCGCGGCGGAACCAATCAGGACCAAGGGACAGGTACAGCGCAGCGCCGCTGACCAATCGCAGCGGGCGACGCTGCCTGGTCGCTTGGTCCCGATTCGTCCTGTCATGTAGCTTGCGGGCCCTTGTCGAACAAGTCAAACTGCGGCGGACTCATATCGAGGAAACATGTCGCATTTATAGAGCAGGAATTTGCATTTCGCCAGCGAATCACTATAATCCGGCCCTCTGGATGTGCTGTCGTGCATTGTAGATGCCAACATTTCACAAGTGTAAGGCTGGCTTCGCTACGGCTCTTTGGTGCAGCGTGCGGGCCCGTTTTTCATAAATGTTTTCTTCGTGTGTTTCGCGGTTTATGCCGTACAAATGTTCGTGCCCATAGTAGTCTATTTTAGTGGTATAGTGTTACCAGTGTTTACCAATATTGCATTATAAGGTTTCGTTCAAGTTGTTTTACATCTGTAATGTTCTAACTTCTGACTCTGACATCTTTGCAAGTTATTTGTCTGTACTGATCATTTTTCTCACTCATACAAAGTCTTCGCCTGGAGATTTAGTATCGATAGAATAAATAACAAATTTGTCATCCTGCAGCGACACGTTTTTGTTTTCGGCATTTTTTCTCGGAATATTTAGGATCTTGTAGAGGGATAACTTCTTCGTTTATGCAATTTTGAATTTTTTTCCTCCTCGTTTACAATCTCGAAATAAAGATTATTCAAAAATAAAGATTCCTCGAAATAAAAGTTCGTCAAATAAATATTCTACGATTCAATGCGAGAACAATTCTCCCATTTAGCGGCAGGTTGGCGAAATTCGAAACGCCTGTTGTGTACTTTACATTCAGGATTGCACTGTGGAGTACACTCGTTTGCAAGCAGCAACGCCACAGAACCTAGTCTGGTTACTTTGGGTAAATAAACATTCTGGGGGCACCAACAGTGGGCACGCATTTAGCAAGTCTTGACTATCAGACAATATATGCACACCAGTGGAAAGATGGAGCGCCCAGAGACCATACTCGCATACGTAAATTGGTTCGAGTCTTAAAAGATTGCACAAAAAAACAAAAAACACGGAATGGAGAGTCTCACTGTGAGTTTGGCTCCACCTCGCAGATGGCTCGTTCGACGGTCATCCTCATGGAATCGAACAAGCCGAGCGGCAAAGTCATCTGTGGCCACTTCGGCTTGTTTGACAGTGGTCGTTTCCCGCATGCTCGTACGTACATCACCAGATTGTTTCTGGCGGACAAGACACCGAGTATCTTGAACCTTTACTTACTCACTTTGACACTCCTGTACCTCCGGCAGCGTATCGTCAATTCTCGTTTGATACTCCCGACAAAAAGTGTTCTCGGGCTAATACAGTTCCGACAGGGAGTATGCATAGCACGTTTCATGCAGCTGATGTTATAAACTACTTCGACTAACAACGCATTTTTTGTTTTTTCTGCTTGTATTAGCCTAATTTACAAATAATGAGTGCCCCAGGTTTCGGTGTTTGCTTTCTGCCCTCGTTTATTTTCAACATGTTTATACACCAGCTCCGCTTTTTTTCTCCCATGTTCTGTGTTATTCGCGACTCTAGCGCCACCAACAAACGATGGCGGCTGAGAACAGGTCGCATCGGCTCGGCCGGGCCGCCTGAACGGGTGGCGCATTCTAATTTAACAGATTTTCATTTCTTCAATGGCCTATTTTATAGGTATTTGAGCCGCGACGTTTAAGTGTAGCCGGTTGTACATAAACTTGGAAGAGCGATAGTTTTGTTTTCTTCACGGTGTTCTTTGTTATTTTCATGTCAAACTTTTGTTTCGAGATTTCGTTCAGAAAACCGAAACTAAGCTCTGGAGAGACGATAATAGACTCTAGATCAGATTTTGATCAGCAGCGGAGACGAATGCGAATAAACTGAAGACAGTCTTCATCGGAGCTTACGCAGATCCCTCTGCATTGAACTTGACTTCGAACCCTGGACGGAGAAATTGAGTCTATTTTGTGGCCGGCAACCTGAGCAATTTGCTGCCATTGCGTCTTCGACGAGGGTATAATCTAAATATTGAAGTCGTGACGGTTCCAAACGTCGCGACAGCTTCTAACTTTGCCGAGACGAGTTCCCCACCTTTTGAAAGCAGACAATTTCCTCATTAATCGTTTGCAGCGAGCAGGTTTTCCGATTCAAGTTATTGCGAAATCAGGCCAACTCCTTCAGGTGTGGTCCAGAGGCTTTTTCGGCGAAAAGCACAGGATGAATAACCAACGCACCGACCGGCGTGGGTGGCTCTAATTTGAAGCTAATTGAACACAACCAAACTGAAGCAAAGCAGCTATCGAACCCTCCCATTCACTTGACTGCAACATCGGTGTTCTCTCCAGTGAAACACATCGTCTGTCGTCCTCAGTCCACTGTTCTACATCCTTATGAAGGAAACCACCTACCAGTTACCAAGTAGTCGTCACTTTGAATGTGATTCGAGTCAGACAAGAGATCAAAACGTTTTCCCGTGATTCCTCCCCATCCAAGAAATCGAAAGCACGCGACCATGCAGTAAACGGGCTTTCGAACACGTGATGGAAGGAAACAATCTACTGAGGCTTCACTACACTAATGAACACTCAGGAAAACTTAAGAAATATTCGGACCTCGTCAAATTACATTGTTCGCCACCGCGCCGACAACACGTGTCCGCGAAAGCCGCCAGAGACGCGGAAAGGTGCAAAGCGACCTGTTCTGGCTGGTTCCCGGCTTTCTGCCCGCCTGGTGCCGTCCGTTTTGCTGGGGTCGCGAATACGCGTGCTTATGTTTCTGCGTGGGACGCATCCAGGAAGTGCCTAAAGCTTCGTTAGGCATCTGTTTCTGACCATTTAGCCAACTTTATGGATCGTGGTCCGGATGATCAAATAAACTTAACGTCATAAGAAGACGAACAAAGTTTTGAGCGATCTGTAGTGCAGTACGCGCGAGTGACGCGTTCTTAAAAACCTCGGTCATCGTTACGTCGAATGGGAAGAGGGGAGCTGCCTGCGCTTGTCGGGATCATGCAGACTTGTGCGAAACTCGTTACAAACTAATAAAATAACCTGTAACCAATTACTTTTTGAAGTAAATTGTAATCATTTCAATACATTTATTGGTTCATAATCGCAAGAATAATCTGATCACTTTTAGAAGTACTAAACTTACTTATAACCGTTGCTATTTTTTCCCCCTTTCTCTCCTAAGGACAGCACTCTTTTCGTACAAGTTTCTATTAAGAAATTCTCGAACCAAGTGTCCTACAGGGAAAGGATTTGTCAACATTGGCAAATTATTGAAGGTAAGTAATTCATAATTCGGTGATTTTAATTCTATAATGGGCAGTAGGGAAGACCCGTTTTCAAACGGCAGAGAAATCGGTTGTGAAACAGTTATCGGAAAGTAACTTCTTTCAAGTAACGGCCGATTAATTTTCTTCTGAAGTAATAGGGTAATCTTATTGAATACGCTTCAACCTATAGTAATTATAATTGTAACTCGATTACCTTTTTGAGTAACGTGTTCAGGTGCTGGTCGCGCCTATACAGTGATTTAGCCAGAGTCGCTGAGAGCCTGAGACACGCGGGGACGTGGTTTATTATTTTTAGGCTTCATGCATCGTGATTCGGCCTTCTTGTCGGCTCATGCTGCAATATCATTAAGGACTTTTAGCTAACCGTTACCGTGTTCCGTGGACCGCGCTACTGGAGCCCTTGAAGCATGCTTTTAGCGCGCGCCCGGCCGCGGTCACGGTGTCACTCTGGGCGCGCGCTTAAAGGGTTTATGGAAACGAATTTTGGGTTGGGATAAATAAATTTAGATTGTGATATTACTAATAGCTCATCGTTCAGTGGGTCAAAATAAAAGCGTAGAAAAGTCAAAGGCCTGAATTTCAGTGCGAAAATTTGAAAATGCAGCGATTATTTCGTGCACTCCTCCCCTTACAGCACGCTCTCTGCCTTTTCACCGTGATACCTCCGCGGTCCCAGCAGCGCGTCATCGGGTCAAACGCACGTCGCACGACACCGGACCTCACTTAATCCCTTTACCCCTAAGCTGACATTGTGGTGAAGCTACGCGCTTGCTGGACCAATCATCCGCCTCCTCGCTGCCTCCTGACCTCATTCACTGCGGGCGGGTATGCGTGAAGGAGCGTGATCACGTGGCAAGTGTGGCTGGCCCACCGAGCACATAGCTTCACAGCACTGTCAGCTTCGGGGTGAACGGGGTGGGAAAGCAACTTTTGTCTGAATTTCGGGCGACGGGCTAATCTTCTAGGGGGACAATGGCTCTGTCCGGGTACACAAACCAGATTCCGAGCAAGAGGGACTCCCCTCTTTTCGTCTTTTTGAACTATTTGGTGGAATGCGCGATTTATAAGTTGAGGAGGAAAGCTAAACAGGAAAAGGTTGGAAAAGCGTTTCACCCCTTTTAAAAGCATGCTTCAAAGTCTAAAGTAGTGCGGTCGCGGAACGCGGTAACGGTTTGCTAAAAGCACCTATTGACTATACACGAACTCAACTCTCCTACGTCACGCCGCGGTGGTGGCGCGTCGGGCGCACTTCCGGTCTGGGGCGGTGGGCAGAAGTCGCCGTGCGAGACATGCATTCCTGTGTTCTTTTAGAAGAAATCAGACAAAAAACCTGCCTTCTCGTCAAAATGCTGCGACGGGGGCTGTACCAAGAGAGTCCGGAAAGGTTTGAAGATCAGTTTTCATGTGTTTCTGCCCCTCCGTTCGTCCGAGAACGTGGATAGTAGCCGTGAAAAGGGCAAACCAGACGCTGTCGAACTACGATTGCTTGTGCGGGCAACACTTTGTGGTCGCCAGATGTATTTGTTTTGTTCCAACATGAACGAGAGAAAACCGCCAAGTTGTCCGGACCACCCATGGGTTCAGTGCGTCTTCAAATTCACACGGCCGCCTGATCGTTCGAACTTTCGTCTGCTCTTTCAAACTTGTCTGCTTTTTGTCGTCTGCTCGTTCAAACAAAAGCGGCCCATCGACCAAACTTTGACCCGGTGATTGCAATAAGAAGTAATTGCAGGCCTCAAAAGACTTAAGTAGGCTCGGTGGAAACAGTAGATACAAGATGTTGATCATTGGTACCAGTGGCCATCACCGACTTGTTTCGCTTGGTCTGTTCCCGCTTCCGATTTTCAGTATCGATGTCGATCATCACCGCTACCGTCTACACTTTTGCAGCATGAGCGACGTCGCGACCGAAAATAGCTAGAAGAATCTCATGATGGTTTTGGCATCCATTCTGCGGCGTTCATGCGAATGAATCGCCGCACGTCAAATTATTTACTCAAAGTTTAGCAGCGTAACGAGCCTTGGTAATTTCGCTCAAGCGATTAAAGTGGTAAGACATTGCTATGAGGACGTAGAATCGACAATTCCAACGCAAAAAAGAGTATGCAGACTCACACAGACAACGACAACGTGACATTCCAATGGTTTGTTGACGCGGGACGCGGTGCTTCTTGCCCGCACTCCATTGCGGATGCGTTCGAACTGTCGTCTGCTCTTTCAAACTTGTCTGCTTTTTGCGGTCAGCTCGTTCAAACGACAGCGGCCCGTAAACCAAACATTGACCCGGTAATTGCGATAAGAGCTAAGTGCAGGCCTCAAAGCACTTTTGAAGGTTGGTTAGGGTAAGTAGGCTAAGTGTAAACAATAGATACAAGGATATGTTGGTCATTGTTATCAGTGCCATCACCGACTTGTAATGCCCGATTCTACTTGCGGTTTTCAGTATCGACGTCCACCATCTCAGCTACGGTCCACACTTTTGCAGCCAGGGCGACGTCGCGACTGAAAATAGCGAGTAGAATCTCATCGTTGGAGTCAGGCCTTAGCGCCCATTCTGCGGCGTCCACGTGAAATTAATCGCCGCACGTCACATTATTCACGCAAAGTTTTGCCCCGTTAGTTTTGCTGAAGCCGCTCAAGTAGTCAGACATTGTTAGGAGGACGTAAAATCAACAATTCCAACGCGAAAAAGAGCACGGGGACTCCCACCGACGCCGACAACAACGAAATTCAATGGTTTGTTTATGGGCGACGGCGGACTTCTTGCCCACCATCCACCGCGCATGCGCGGCGCCGGTGGCGTCCGCTAGGGGCGCTCCGGTTTGTTTGTAAACATGAGTTGGTGTATAAAGCGCTGTGAAGATGCTCGGGGCATCCTGCGTTTCTTGAACTCTGAGTGACTATAGTGTATAGACGGCCAACATTTGGCGCAAACTCTCACCTCAAGTAAGGGATGATGTCCTTGTAAAGGTTATGATCCTGTTCTTGTCTATTTTTATTTTCTCGGGTGTTACGAATCAACTTTGATTACACCCCGTTCGAAACTTAAATGCTAAAGTTCAGAGCAATTTATTTATTTTTGTGATTGAGAATTAGAGTTTTGGTTTTGAAGGACACATGACTATCATATCCAACACACCTACGTATTTGTTTAAAAATAATAAGACGGGCTTCGTGGCAAGGAACCTTTGCCGAAGACTCGGTGATGCTTGAACGTATTCATTCGAAGTGACCGCAGTAGACATCAATGGGAGCGTCGGGTTGTGAACATCCGTCAAGTGACAGATGCCAGCCTTAAAAAAGAAAGGACTCGAACATTTTTGCAAGAAGAATAGCAGCGTAATGACTTGGTATTATAGTCGTTGACAGGTTAGAAACCCAACACACTCGTGACCTTTCACCGGTCTTTGGGTGCACGTACGACGAAGTAGCTACCAAAGGCAGAAAGCTGGCTCTCGAGACAGAGAACCTACCTGGTTTCGACTATACTCTCTTTCACCTTGGGATGGACCGCAGCGGATTCCATAACCAATTCGGCGCTTTGAGTGTGTCACGTGACTCGACGCACTGCGCTCCTCGCTGTGCTTATCTAGAATGTCCCGTGCGACACTCATGTGGCATTGGATTGGCTCCGATGGCTTGTATCATCCGTTACGGTTCATCATAAGCTGAAACGGAGTACGTAGTGGATACCGCAACGCTGCTACAACTTTCAGGTGGCTTCCTATCTGTCAGAGTATGCACGCGGTCGTGTTCGATGCGAGAAGGTCTAACGAAATGACACCTTGTTTATTGTGACATAGTTTAAACACCTTATATTAATATTTTCTCGACCTTCCATAGTAATTCGTTAACACGATTTTAAGTTACTGGTTTAAAAAAGTGCAGGAGCTTTAGGCGGTTTCATTCATTTTACGCAAACAACATTTCATTTCGGAAGGGTTGGTGCATACAGCTCTCAGCGACATCGAATGAACTTAAGTGTAAATAAAGGGTTTAACGACCGCGTATAGTCAGCAAGTTTGTTTTATTGGTGCAAGTTACGAGAGCAACAGGGTCAGTCTAATTGTTTCTTTTTTTAAGATTTTGTTTTTTTAAAAGTTAAGGCTACGTACAGTACACAAAGGACGACAGACTGCTAAAAGAAACGAAGCTAAGGTATCCTGCAAAGGAAAATAAACCTAAAGCGGAACAGGAGCAAGTGCAATACAAAATATCAGCAATAAAAACACAATATCAAGAGCCAACACTGAATGCAGACCAACCGGTCACAGTTGCACAAAGTGTGATTTGATTGCTTCGTTTCGCACTTTATTCAGGTTGCTGTCTCAGTAACAAGACACAGTGTTTGCGGCAAGCCAGTACATTCCTTCGAAGTACCGAAATCTTTATTTATTTGTTTCTTTTCATATTTTTTTTCTCTTAAATGCGGAATCGTTACTCTCGGCGCTCTGCACCGTTCAACACAATCCAGACGGACGAGCAAAAGACGGGAAAGAAGAACGCGCGCGTCCCAAAAGACTCGGAAAAAGTATTGCAGCCTGGCACCGAGGCGTAGACGCATCTTCAGCGCAAACTCCACCAACGGGTGCCTTCAGAAAGGAGGACATAGCATGAACTGCGAAGGACATTGCTAGGCTTCCGAGAAAACTACCACCAAATTGCGAACAATAAAGTTATCGTTTCTTCAGCGCTGCGGCATCCTGTTCCGCGAACACCGACTGCGGTTGATGGTGTGGCTCAGCGCCGTCGTCCATAGTCCTCTTGCCAGGGCCGCCGAGAAATTCCGAGTACCTCTTGCCCGGACCTCCGAGAAACTCAGAGTAGCGTTTTCCGGGTCCACCCAGGAATTCGGAGTACCTCTTGCCGGGACCTCCGAGAAACTCGGAGTAACGTTTCCCGGGCCCGCCCAGGAACTCGGAAAGTCGCTTGTTCTGGCGTGGTCTGGAGGACTTCCATGAGCCAGTCCATGTCCCGACTAGGGACTCTCTGCCTTGGGTTCGTGAAAGAGCTACCTCCCGTGTACAGCTGCTGAAGACTGCGACTCAGCGTTCCGTCTGAATCTGGGAGAAAGCACCGTCGTGTGTTAGGCCTCACCAAGAGTAAATTCGGATTTGGTTTGCCGATAGAAATGCGAGCATGGAAGCCAAGGAAAGTGCATTCTATAACGCCAGCGTGTTGGGCATAAACTGGGCATTGAATGGAGGTTTTCGAGTAATCCGTAGCATTATTTGAATCCTGTTGAAGATCTCACGCGTGATTTTTTTAGAAGTGAAGAGCAATTCTCTTCTAAGGAAATCTATATATTTTTTTTCAGTTGATTTTTGCGAATGACATAGCCCTTGCCGACGCTGGTCTGGCTCAACTGGTTTATATATATATATATATATATATATATATATATATATATATATATATATATTTATATCTGCAATAAGTACAGTACTTAATGGGCTTTACTGTGCACTTCACTTTGATGCACCAAATGTAAAAAAGCTTTAAAATTTTCAATAGAGCAGAACAAATTTTTTTGTTGTGCTAGCGCGTGCTGAATAGCCGTCTATCCTTCTTTTCAACCAAAAATGTACGCCGCCGCTGATTACAAAACGCTATTCAGAGCGTGACCATTGGTTAGGTTACTACCATTCAAAACTAGCATTAAGGCTGCATCACAGAGGAAAAAAAATACTACGAGACCTAAGATATCTTTTTTTTCTAAGAGTGAAGTAAAACTGAGTGTAGAATTAAGGTACTGAAGGCAAGAATCTTGATTGCATACTGTAAGAATGTAGATCTATGCTCTGAAGATGAATATATTACTGCTTCGATTGCTGAAACAAATAAAGGGCTAATAAGTCTTATCAGTTAGTGTTTAGTGTAGATTTAATCCGTTTTTATTTTGTTAAGGTAGCAAGCACACATGCGCGCGTTGAAAAGTTTAATGGTGGGTTGATTAGTGCGAGTTTAGTGTGCAGTTGAGTACTTACGTGTTGAACAGCGATGACCGAGCCTTACAAAATGTTCATGCAATTCCTTGAACAAGAGAAAAGATACAGAATTATCAAACACTTCCATTGTGGTTCGTGCATCAAACCATAGTTTAACGTCTTGATTGGTTAGAGAGGTATTCGTGCAATTTAGGTAAGCTAACCGCTTCTTTTTAGCATTTCACTGAGCGCGTTGGTTTAGCCTGTTAGAGTCACTATTTAGGAAGAAGTAAAATTTAAAGTTCTGTTTAGGATTGTACTTTTAGGAACTCTAAACCAGTTCATGCTTATGTTGTGTCTTGTTTAGGCTGAAAACTATCGTTTATTTAGATTTTAGATTAAATTGTTTAGATGACAACAAGACATCTCAGTGCCGGGACTTTAAATGCAAGATCCGCGAGCTACCGGACTTCTGTTCACGTATTTTATTGCAAAAATATGGCCAGAACAACCTCACAAAACCCATATAGTTTGCCTGCCAAGATAAAGCAAGGTCTCTGTTGTTTTTCTAAATATTATCGGCGAGGTTTTTCAGAACAGAAATTTCGGGGTTTGCATGTAATGACGTCATGCGTTGTTAGGCTAAATCTATTATGAACGAACTTGCAGAAAGTCCCATTGACGCATAATAAGGATACCTCGTTGGGAAGTTAAATGGAGCCTGTTTCAAATTCGGCCTTTCGTCTGACGTCACTTAATTCGGCATTCACCTCACGTCTCGTGAAGAAGTCAGTACGCGGGACACGGTAGAATAAAAGAGAGAGGTGTCATGAACGGCCCCACCTCATCATGGAACAAGTGCGTTGAAGGTTTGCTCGCATTTCTGACAAACGCCGTGAGATGGTGCAGCACGTCTAGGGTAGTAGGAGACCTACAAAAGCAGCGCTAGGGCGTCGCGCGACGAGCTACCGCGCCTGCGCGAAGGGCCCTAAACCGACAGTGCTCCTGCCGGAAGATGTGCGAAGCCTGGGCATAGATAGTTCTGCCGCCTTGGCTGACTTTGTTCAGACACCCCTCTATTCTTCCACCGTGGTACGGGACACCCGGCCATGTCTACCTCGTTCACGCGTCGAGGGGACCGACAACGGGCGGCGGAAAGTCTCCATGGACTGCGTCTCTCTTCCGTCGGCCGAGGAATTCCGAGCCCATCCTCTTCTGAACCAGGTCTGCGGACGAGCGCTTGCCCAAAAACTCGGAGCCTATGCGCTTCTGCTTGGCGTAGAGCGCGGCGGCGCTTAGGTCCGACATGAGGGGCGACGCCTCGAGGGCGTCGTCGTCGTCTTCCAGGGCTCCGAGCCGGTTCAGCGCAGCCGCCGTGCGCAGGAAGCGGACTCGAGCTGCGGAGGGTCTCGGTTGCCCGTCCTCCTCCCAGAGACCCGAGATCAGGTCTGCCGCGTCCATTCGAGAACGCTTGCCGAGAAATTCCGAGCCCATCCTCTTAGCTGCGCACAAGGGAGAACATGTGGGCAGGGGGGACAGGACGTCCTCGCTCTGGTGCGCCAATGTTATTACGTTGGCCTATTTTCGGAAACCAACATTAGTCCGCTGTTGTGGCTTTCTCTCCTTCTGCACCGGTGTACTCTAAGACGAGACTGAAGAGGAAGCTAATCAACCGCCGGCACTGAATCCGAGACTCGGAGCCAACAGTTTATAGGCTGAGTCAGTCATAGCTTTCAGTCATAAAATAGAGAAACGAGGTGCAGGACTCCATATAGTTACTGACCTGCAACGATCGGCCGAGGAAAATTTACAATATTCTAATTACTACCGATACTCTTATTACGAGAACTGCATCACATATTATATGGACTATGTTAATCAAAAACAAATTACGAACTGACGAGTACCATCTTAATTCTCCCCACCCTGGCATTCTTAACATTGACTAAAATGACGTCGTTCAGTGTGTTTGCCTCCTAACTATATGGCGGCGAGATGTTTTGGTGGCGCCCTTTTATGGTTCCCTCTCGTGACGTCATTGTCTCGCGAACAGTAAGTTCGATGGTGTTAAAACCGTTAAACCGGTTAACCGTTAAAATTGAAATTCTTACATTACTCTTATTTTCGTCAATGAGAAACCCTTTGCTGACGTCATAGTCAGTATTCGGCCAATCGTGGCAGGCCGACCATAGCAACGCTTTCGATCGCTCACGTCACCAATAGATCTTTCCAAGAAAGGGCTCCTCACCGGTTCCATTTTCAGTGTTCGTGCGTATGGCGCGTGATTTACTCGCTTTCCGAAGCGACGAACATGCGCGTGCTAAGCTGAGGAGATCGCACGCTTGGCTGAGCACTTGTAAACATTGGAATGGTGTATAAAGCCGGGGTCCCACTGCTCATACATCATATTAGAGCCACCACTACATCATACCACAGACTGTCTGCATACATATACGAACGCGGGTCACCGCGAGATACGTGCTTCGAATGCCGGATGGTAATGAGTTCAAGGAGAAAACTTGGCACGCGGCATTCAAACCACAGATATTGCGGTGACTCGATCGTGTTTGCAGACAAGGGTGTAAGATAGACAGGTGGAGAAACGAGAGCCAAATGAGCGACCGGAATGTGTCCCCCTCGGTTTTCTCTTTTTGTGTGGCGCCATCTATGTGGAGCACCGCGAACTCTCACTCCGGGTGGGCGACCCGTGGCGACCGGCTAAACTGACGGAGATGGTTTCTCGTAGATTTTCAATGGAGGACTGTCGTGCTCTCGGTTTATTTTGCGCACTCTCCCATAGAGTTCCATGCAAATCCGATTCCAATTTTTTTCCTCTCGCCGCAGCGCCATCTGTCACAAATCGGGGGTACCCGCAAGCAGACGAGTGCACAATCCGGTCACGGCGCTGCGGTAGGCTTCTATGGACCGTTTCCCCACCTGTCTATCTTACACCCTGTTGCAGACTGTCTTTTGTAGGATGTATGAGCCTTGTGACCCCGGCTTAAGAGCCACGCACTCGAAGGCATCCGCTGTCGGAGCGGCAAAAATAAGATAGGACCGCGTCGCTCGTCCTCAAACTAACGGAGGATGATATTAGCCGGATGAATTCATGCGTCATCCGGATGTCCTGAATAATTAATAATACTCTATCAGCTACATTTTAGCTTGCCAAATAAATGGCTAGACATCTGACACGGGACAGCGCACCCCGCCTGTATTCACGTGCGGAGCGCACATATGGGACGGGGTTGACACTCCCCTCTCATTTTCAGGATGAACGGAGTAGAACTGCATATTTTCTGGCCTCTCTTCATACGTTTTGGGCTTGGCGGTACACCAGAGACTGAGGGAATGGGACTGCGGGGAATAAACAAGAAAAGGCGAGCGGAATGCTTATCACATTGAAGAGCAGAATGCAGTGAAGAAAGAAAGCAAGAATGATGACTATGAAAATAATGGCAATGGTAAAGATGACGACGATCCATCTTTATGTTGTGGTAACATGCTTTGAGGCGTTGCCCGCGATGATTGATAGAACTCTGACGACTCCCGGCTCATATGGTTGACAAATAACTTATCTTGAGATTTTTAGTTCTCCAGCTCCCCCACTCGGTGATAATAAATGATGAATATTAAAGGGCCGTTAAGCAATTTTTGTTGGTCTTAAAGTTAGGCTTTGTGCAGCTTATACCCATGGCCGGCATGTGTGGCATTGGACAAATTACCACACTGTTTCAAATACGTGCAAGCATGAAGTAAAAAACGCAAAGAGTAAATTTTATGGCCAGACACTACCAGATACTGCGATCCGACCCAAAAAAGTTTTGGCGTGTCGTTAATCCAAAAAAAAGGGACGCCCACCCAGATCTAACTGATGAGCATGGTGTGCCACTATCGGACGGCGACGCAGCCAACGCGTTCAATAACTTTTTTCTAGCGTTTTTACAGATGAACGCTTTCCGTTGCCTTCTCTCGTTTTGCTTTCAGACAGCATTGAGCCTATGCCCCCTTTAATTTTTACACCCCAAGGTATTTCCCAACTCATTGAAAACCTTCGAGTCGGTATCTGTCCCGGTGAAGATCCAATTTCTTCAAAACTCTTAAAAGTAACAAGGGACTTGATATCTCCCGTTCTTTCACTACTTTTTCAGCAAAGCCTCGACTCTATCATTGTTCCTGCCGATTGGAGTCATGCTCAAATAACACCTAGCCTTAAAGCTGGTTCATCATCAAATCCTACCAACTATGGACCAATATCCCTCACTTGTGTGCCTTGTCAACTCATGGAACACGTCATATACACGCACCTTCTCGCTCGCCTCGATCGATTCAACTTTTTGTTTCCAAACCAACATGGCTTTAGGAAAGATTACTCATGTGTCACCCAGCTATTCGAGTTCATTACTGACCTTCATGTAAACACTCATGACAATCACCAGATCGATATCATCTTCATCGACTTTGCCAAAGCTTTTGATACTGTCACACATAGTCGCCTCCTCCTAAAGCTATCGCTACTCCGCATCGAACCGTGCATTCTTAACTGGATCGCTTCCTTCCTTTCTAATAGAACTCAGTCCGTAAAAATAAACGCTTCTCTTTCTTATCAATGTTCAGTATCGTCTGGAGTACCGCAGGGGAGCGTTCTCAGGCCTCTTTTGTTTTTAATATGTGTAAATGACCTTCCTTCTTCATTAACGTTCACCATTAGGCTTTTCGCTGATGATTGTGTCATATACAGAAAGATATCCGATACATCCGATCATTTAATATTGCTATATGACCTTGACAGGATTGGAACTTGGTGCACCGACTGGCTCATGAATATTAATGTCTCAAAAAGTAAACACATGAGCATTTCCACATCGCCAAGTAGATCGTCTACCCAGTATTCCCTCCAAGAACACAACACTGATAGGGTGTCCGTTTACAAGTACCTTGGTGTCCATTATTGAGAAACGTTAAACTGGTCTCATCAGGTAGATTGCATTGTAGCAAGTGCTCATAAAACCCTCGGCTTCTTGAAAAGAAATATATCTCTCGCACCTCCGTCCACTGAGTATTTATTACCTCTGACTATTCTCCATTCACTAGCGTCACGTAACTAAAAAACTATCTCGGTCTGCATTCTCTTGAGAAACGTCGAAGGCTGTCACCACTGTGTCTGTTTCACACCATTTTTAATAGTGCATCAACTTTTAGGCAAACCTACTGCAAACCGCCCTCTTATATATCACCCAGAACGGATCACCAACTCAAGATTCAGCCGCCCAAATCACGCACACTATTATTTTCCTCGACGCCTGTTGTCGTGTGCATTAGAGATTGGAACGATATGCCATACGAAGTAGTATCGGAGACTAACCTAGCAGCATATAAATTAAAATGTGAACAGTACCTTGAAATGAGCAGCTAGTAAGCGGTCTCTACCTTGACATTTATTTGCCTTGCACGCTGTTGTATATTTGTGCATCTTCATCTTGATCTTTTTTGCGTGAACTTTTGTTTACACCCATTCAATTATGTCGCAATATATGAAATTGAAATGTTATATCAAGTATGTGTTCTTTTTCCTGCTCTTTTGTGTGCACGCTTTCCCCAGTGCATTTTTGTGCGTGTTATTCTAAGATGTAAATAGTATATACGCGAAAATACTGTTTTAAAGTTCTATTTGTTTGTATATTATGAATTTCTCCCCTCATGTAATGAATTTCCCCCTCATGTAATGAGCTCGCAAGTCGAGCGCCTTTGAGGTAATAAAATGAAATGAAATGAAATGGCCGGCATGTCGTAATCTTCTCAAAATTTTGTGCTCACCCTACGATAGCGGAAGCTCATAAAATGTGGTCAAGTTCACGCAGCTTAACTCGCGATGAAGGGATGATATCCTGACCTGAATCGATAAGGATTCATCGCCGTATTCTGCAATGTGGCATTTGTTGTATGCTATTATTTTTTGATATTCGAACCGATGGACACACGAGACAACGTAATGTGAAATTGGGCGTTGCATAATATAGCCCGCACGCGCTTTTTATCAAAAAGGTCAATCATAGCAATTTATATCAGAGACCGACGACAACTGAGGAGGCACGGATAATATTTAGACCCAAGACAGATACTTGCGCACTTATAGAATGTAAGCCCTCAGCAACCCTTCCGCACATAACAGCGATTTGCCGTTTGATATCGATACCTACTCTGTAGTAAAAAAGGACAGGCTTTTGTAAGTAAACGTGCCGCGCTTCTACAGCTTCGCTTCGGCCCCTTGAATGTATTGAACTTTCATAACCAATGGCGTCGACCGCTATGCAATTTGTTTCCTCGAGCTATTTATAAAGAGTAAAGCCTTTGAGCTAGAGTCAAGGCGCTCCTTCCTTGTCGGAGCAGACATGTACGTAGCGCGTGACTAGTAACGAGTTACTTCTACCTAGTAACTTTTTCCGGTAACGAGTAACGTACTTAGTTATTTTTTAAAAAAAGGAACGAGTAGCGTGCTCAGTTACTTTTAAAGCCTAGTAACGAGTAACGGTATTTTGTTACTTCGGAGGAATAGCGTGTATAAGAACCGCTTAAACAGCCTCGCTTTAATTCTAACCTGAGTATGCGTCTATCGCGACAAAGGCAGGTGGGCAACCCGAAAAACAATTAAACAATATGACACTTGTTTACCGCTGAACACGTCAGTCGAACTTTTTGCAACAGGAAATGTCCTTCACCCAGCGAACACAATAAGGTTCGTTGTTTGAACATTCTAGATTCGTGTACAGACCGAGTGTAAACTCGGGGATTGCCAACACAGGAAGGCACAGAACCCATTGTCAACTTCGAGAACAAAGCAGAGAGGGGAATCCCAGATTCACCACGTCGGCTCTTTAGCGTCGCCGGAGATGTATTCTCAAAGAAGCGGGGAAATAAATCCGAGGAAAACTTGGAGAGGCAGCTACTGCTCAAATGCAACGACTACTAAAAAAAAAAACAAAAAACGAAACAAAAGCAGTTGTATATTCGGTCGTCAAAGTAACGAGAAAAGTAACTCGTTACATTCGAGGTAACGTAACGCGTTCCTTGTGAGAATCGCTAACGATTAACAGATTTAGTTACTTTTTGAGCGAGTAACGGAATTTAGTTACTTTTGGGGGTAACGTCTACATATGTCTCGAAGGCCCTAAGTGTTGGCCTTCCGGATCGAACTCCTTTGAAACAAGTAACAGTGACTAGAAGCAATGCCACCTAGAGGGCGAATGGGGAGGAAAGAACGCCATGTATAATAGAGATACAGTCCTTGGAAATAATATTTTCCTGCTTCTTTGTGCGTATCGAAGCGTCGCCAACAATATGGTCTTATCGAGTCCAACATGGGACCTCCGCATCTATGCTCCGGCGTTCCGAAGCGGTCGAAATGCATATGACCTTTCCCAGTAGATTAATATATTAACTCTATGGGATAGCTCCCTGACATGATACCTCACGACGACCAATCGCGGGGAGGCCGCACGTAAATGGGGTCTACCAACCGCGGGAATGTCGCACTGTAATCAGTGTCGAATGTCCGGCATAGTTTTGCAACAACCATCCAAACTAATATTATCATTTCGTTGCGGACAACGCGCAGCAGGGATAGTTTAGGATTCGCCGACACAACGTCAACTGGCGGTACGTGATTACGTAGATATAGTCTAGACTCTACGGCGAGGAAGGGTATATTCCCTGCGTAAGGCAGTAGTGATGGCATCTCAGTGTTCTGTAATGCTGTTTTTAATTAAATTACCGCTTCGCCGTACGGGATATCCACGTGGAGACTGAGCAAGTTGAGAGACATCTTCGAGCGATTGTCGCAGGATCGCGAAGATGTTTGATATTGCAGTAACGCGACGCTATCGGGCTTTACAATAAATAAAAGGAAAGGAAAAACGAATGAATATTTTAATTTGTTGAGTGTTACTTTAGTTTAGGAAGTAAGAAAAATATTTACATACATGTGCTTTGAATTGCAATGTTTTGTCGCCACCACCGAGAGAGGTTCACGTTTCGTTGGTAACTATATTGAGGAGGATTAACACAAATGTTCACAAGCCTCATTATTGATTGCTTAGGAAGTTAGGTCATACTTTCTTAATGCAGTTTATTTCGTATCGCCTGTTGCGCGAAATATGACTCATGCTTTTTTTTTTAAAGCTTTTCTTCAGAAACGCTCAGCAACGAAAAATAAAGCCCATAAATTTCCATTCTCAAGCATCTGCCCGTGTGCGCGTGAGGGCGTGTGCGCGTGCGTGCGATGTATTATTTGTCTTTATTCGTAGTTCAAGTGTACCGCCTTAACGAGTGAGGATGTCTCCGTACTCTTCTTTCAGTACTTACTACTATACTCATACTCGCACATGACGATGCGTACGTATATCTTCGAGGGTCTGTGTGTACTAATGTACACTGCGTGACACTGTTAGCGCGAACACTACATCGGCGCTTTTCTGCATTCTACTCAACGAGGATATAGAAAATCCTCAAACTTTACCGCTTCGGTTAATAGAGAGTTTTAGTAGATCGTTCCGATGACTCCGATAACGATACCCGATACTCTGCCTCCGCCTTTGCACTTACATATATAGTATCGTTATCGGGGGTATCGGAGGTATCGGAACGATCTACTAAAACTCTCTAATGCCCGGAATGAGGACTTATCTTTACACCCGTACCTTTTGTAGCACCTGTTCAGTTTTTGATACAAAAATAGTAGAAACTGGCGATCACTTGTTCGCGCCCTGAGTGTCGGGCTGTGTACATCTGCGCACTATAAAAAATAATAATAGAGATACGTGAGTTTAGTTTTCTGCAGAACTCAAGACGACGAATCGCGGCGTACAATAAAAGGGTCCCACCAAATGAGAAAGCTTAAAAATAAAAGAAAGTGATGTGCGCGTTGCCCCATGCGAACATCACAGTTTTGAAAGGCAGTCGTTCTCAACTTCGTCGTTCTCTGGCATCCTTCACTTCTTCGTTGTGATTGGCTGTCCCGGTGTTCTGGAGAAAAGAAAACTCGCAGACTCTTTCTAGAGTGCGTGTGCGAGTGTGCGCCACGTGTGTCAAACGCGCGTCCTCGCGCGTCCTCTCCGCGTGTGAGCATTAGATTTCCTCAACTTTAGAAATGACCCACGCGCGCGGAATCGCCAGAGTTTTTCCTCGGTGCCTGGAAGCCATCCCCGACTGATGTGTTTATCGCGTCCTAAAAGAAAAAAAAAAGTTGTTCCTCGAATTTCGTCTTATGACGTCCCAGAATTGTCACGTTGCCGCCGGCCGCGATCCTGGCGGTGTCAAAGCAGCAATGGTGGATGGGGCGGACGCCTGTCTTGCTGCAGGTCTCTCTTTAGCTTGGCAGTCCACGGACGCTTCGGCAGATGCAGGAGTTGGGATTCCGCGACGACAGCGACACTCCCGTTTCGTTCGTACTTTTTGCCGAGATTTCTAGCACCAGCCGCCAGGATTCTGTGACGTCATTTGTTGCCACTTCGATGGCACTTTCGATACATGGTGTGGGGTATAGGACGCCAGACACACCAGTCGGACGCGCGCTTCCAGGCCACCATAGTCCTTGAGTCAACTGATGCCATTAAACCGGGTGCACACATACGAGTAGTCGTGCGTGCGGTTATTTAGGATGCGGGGAGAGAAACGGAGGCAGTAGCCACGAGAGAATTAAGCTTCCCTTATAATTAACGCTGCGATGCGCCGCACGGCAATTTTGGCCACGGGAACTCATCTCCAGCTACCCCCCCCCCCCCTCCCCATATGTCGCAACCTCCGCTCGACCCCAATCTACGCCAAGTATGGCGAACACATTCCATCAAGAATGGCGTCGAGACCCGCTGTGGCTTCGCTGTAAGCTAATCGCGAAAGAACTCGTGCGTGTGGAGTCAGAAAAGCGGTTCGGTGGCTCTACCTGTGATTCCCGTGTGAAGCCGACTTTGGACACCTGAATGCGTGGAAACTTTAAATGGGTTGGCGGAATATGATGGGTGCAGCGGGAGCAGTGGGGGATGGCAGCTCCTAAGATGATGATGCGTTTTACGCAGGCGAAGTTTCCTTGTGTATGGAGTGGTAAAGTTTCATGATACAAGCTGTGCCGAGTTACGGAAATTTAGCAACACCTCGAATAGTGCAAGAAAGTGTCGACAGATGTCCTAGCTCGCATGCAACGAATGACGCCTTGACCTTATGCTTTAAAAGGGTACTCCAGTGATTGTTTAGAGCTACTCCATCTGATTATATTTTCGGAATCACCGGCCTTTACTCTTTTCTGTATGCTATTTAGTATCGCTTCTGTATGCTATTTAGTATCGCGAAATGCAGAATAATTGTTGGGAAATCGGCAAGCGAAAATGATGTCAAATATAACATTCAAATATACCCGCGCTTCTCACTGGCGTGACGTCACGGGAAGGCAGGCTTGTAGGTCGAGCGGGCAGTCTAAAAATGGACTAGGCCGTACATTGGATTCGTGCGCGGGTGCTGGAGCGAACTTCCAAGGCATTCCTTTTACACCATAAAACTGCTTTTAATCAGTTGGGAACAAAGTCTACAGACCAAAAAGTGAACCCCTGCCTACCCATGACGTCACTTTTTGATTGTTGCCAGTGGACACTTTTATTTTGCAAAACACGCTAAGGAGAAAAATTGTAAATTTAATACCTTAGCGAAAAAAAAATTATTTTTGCCCCAATATTTGGGTTACTGTTTCAGCGATGTTTATTTGTGTGTCTAGCAATTTTTCAGCGGCAAATTTCAGATTCACAGAAATAAATGTCACAGGCACCCACAATATATATTTTTTTATTTTTTTTTAAATTAGGTTTAGGTGGACGTCGGCACATAAATAAATTTCTTTCTCTTTTATCTTATAATCGAGGTAACGTCATGTTCTCAAACTTCGTATGCTGTCCCAATCGGTGACGCCATGTTCTGAAGGATTTCCAGCTTTTCACAATGCGTAGTTTATATAAGCGGGTCGAAGAACCAGGTCTCGATTTTCTCAATCAAACCTAGCATATTATCTGTGGCAATGCCGAATTTGTGTGAAACACAAATTTACGAAGTCTTTACTGCGCTCCAAACCGCTATCCAGACACTCATTTCTTACATTTTCCTTTCTCAAACGTTAAAAAAAATTATTTTTATAAAAAGTGGCAAGAACTTTTACTTCTGGTAATGACTCTCTCACACTGCATTTAATGGGTTTTATTTTTCCACGCAACCCTTTCAAATTACTCTAAAATGATACCCCCCCCCCTCCCCCACCCAGGTCGACGTGAGAGGTGATACGACGACGAGGGGTGACACCCGGAAATGCACTAATAAATGCTATACTTTGTCTCATCCTGCTATGGACTAAAGGCCAAAGCCGCGGGCCACCAGGTCCAATCACGTTCCACGCTATACTATGACACGCTTTACATCAATTAGGGGTGGACGAATAACGTTTGAATCCAAAAGCGCCGCATCATTTCTATAGCTTCGACGCTGCAAGGAGCCTATATGTCGTGGCTTTCTTTGCGATGTAAAATTGTTGAGTGACACAGTGCTCTTCGATTCGAACCACTGTCGACCCGTCCCCTCATCAGTGATCCGAGATGCGGGCACCGATACGTGCATCGAAGCGAAATACCGCACAATTTCTAAGTGGCTCGTGATTGGATCTGGCGGTCCGTAGCTTTAGCCTTTAGTCCATCGTAGGGTGAGACGAAGAGTACTCTCTTCTCCAAACGCGTGTTTTCGGTATTCCCGTTTCTCGGCTACGTGGTGACACTTTTTAGGCTAGGTGGCGAGAGTCGCCACCCGATTCGAAGAACCTTCACCTTTATTCATCCTCCCCATCTATCCACCTTTGTAGATACACGGCCCCGTCACTCGATGCTCGTAAGCATCGCTCCATCAAGCGTTGTGTCGCGAATGGTCGTGCGTGCTGTATGAAGAACGTAGTATACGTTCTTCGTTGGCCGAAACACCTCCTCAAAGTGCATGAGGAACCGCTGCGAATGTCTCTTCCATCATCCGGCTTGAAACAGTAGATAGACAGTAGACGTCACATTGCATTGT
Source organism: Ixodes ricinus (assembly GCA_037355805.1). Classification (NCBI taxonomy): domain Eukaryota; kingdom Metazoa; phylum Arthropoda; class Arachnida; order Ixodida; family Ixodidae; genus Ixodes; species Ixodes ricinus. The sequence continues at coordinate 31,750 of JAZHYW010027754.1, forward strand.
ACGTTGTATCCCTAAGTGATAGCAGTGAGTTAAGGAATGAACCACGAGCAGATGAGCACGATATGCTCAGAGTGGGGAGAATCAGAATGGGAATGGCAGCCTTTTGCGTATACTCTAAGAAATCTGGAGCGTCCACTTGCTCGCAAAGCAGCTAGAAGAGCCAATCCCTGCAAAGTATACTGAGGAAGCTCGCTGATTGACGAAAATGAAACTATTTTAAGACATAAAAAAAAACGTCTGCTCTGTGACACTTAGCATGACGTAAGCACCTGGAACATCGTGCAGTTACACAGCGAGCGCAGACTGTTTTACTCTTTTTTTATGACTAAAATTTATTTTCAGCTTTGGCCTTCGCCGAGCTCTATCCGTAGATTGCAGCGATAAGCTCCCTCAAGTGCTTTGCGGGAGAGCAAACGCTCCAGATTTCTTTGAGTGTACCCGCCTTTATACCGGGTATACGTTAACCAGTGTTATAAGTTAATGTGTTTCTTTTTTCATGTTTCTTTTTGCACTAGCGGGATAATTATCTTTAGCATTTCACTAGGTAGCCTCCTGCACCTCGTTTCAACCAAGTGTCTATAAAGATAAAAAAATAGTAATTCTTCCCGGTTTAGTTATTACCGTCATGAAAAATAAAAATTTAGGCTGCGATAAAAAAGGGAAGAACAAAAAATCACCCTTTAGAGCAGCGGTTTATGAAGAGAATAAGGTTTAGGGATGTTTTATTCGTGTCTTTATTTTGTTTTTAGCGTGCCTTCAACAGAGTAGAGTGCAGAACGTCATTGGCATGGTAATCGCTCAAACACTACTGATAGCCCTAGCAGTGGGAACGGTCGGTCGAAGATTAACAAGAACAAGTTTGATTTCTAAGAAGGCAGAGCTCGAATGACTCTTGCACTTGCACAAATTGTAATCAGAGGTAAACAGTTCGTTCTTGCCAAATGTAATGCCAAGTTTACGATTAAAAATAATGTTTGTACCGAGAAAAGTATTGTCACCGCATTGACATTTGCAATGCGCCACCTCAGTTACGCCGAGTCCCATTTTTTGATTATTTAGTAACGTGTTCAGGCGAATACCAAGCAAATGCGTTCTTTCGTTACACCAGGAACACAATCATTCCAAGATTTGTAAGTGTCGCGCTGGGGAAACTCATGCGGAGGTTCCCCCTTTTTTTCTTCTTTTAATTCCGTATATCGTGCGCTGGTAATGCAGCATGCATCGCGCATGGTCTGAAATTTATCCGAAGCGCAAGTTCGTCTGCTACTTGCGCAGGGGTTCCGGCGACGTCGAACAGCCGAGCTCTGATTGGCTCTGATTGGAAGGATAGTGGGTAGACCTCAATGCTAGCTGCCTTGAGGTCTACCCACTATTCTTCTCAATCGAGCCAATCAGAGCTCGGCGTTCTGACGTCACCACAACCCCTGAGCAAGTAGCAGACGAACTTGCGCTTCGCATTGTCACTGACGGCTTAAGAAACGCAGGGCGTGGCTAGTCCCAAGCAGAGCCACTAAAGGAGCTGCGCTTAGAGTATCGGCACTCTGTTCCCCGACATTGTTGCGGGCGCCGCCATTTTGGTGCTTGTGCAGAGGAGACGCAACTGGCGATCGTCATGATTCAAAAGTGCGACTTCCTCAGCATTAGATTCAATGTTAGGAAGCTCATGTAATACTGCTCTGCTCTGTCGCGAACTGTTTGAACATTTGTGGAGAACGGAAAAAACGTTTCCTGCAATTTCAGAAAAACGCATTTAGATAACTGGCAACCATGATTTTAAGCCACAATATAGGCAAGTGTCTTTACTCTGAAGCCTAGCTTATTTAGTGGCACTAGTCCCAAGCATCACATTATCGTTCAGCAGCCAATGAGATTGCGGCATTGGCAGGTAAGGAGGTCGAAGAACCAATTACGAGGCAAGAATCACGAACCGTACTTAGCCACGCCCCGCCTTTCTGAAGCTGTCACTGATTATATAGAGAAATAAAAGGCGAAGAAAGGTGAGTCCTGCGATAGGCTTCGGGTGGTCGGCGGTTACCCTCCATGCTGGCGTTGGCCACGCACAGGAACCCGCAAGTCACCAGGACCACGAGCAGGAGGAGTTGAGGGAGACTCATAACGACCGGTTTCCTGCAAAAGAAACAACAACAACAATAAACAAACAACAATCGACAAAAAGTTTGAATGCAGAGCTATCCGCCAAGTACTGTGGCATGTTACAATGAACTTTGCGTTTTGTCTGCTTGGAGGACGCTTTCGCAGCGTCATTATAGACTTCAGAGAACTCTACCAGAATCCACGATTCTGAATTCTATGAATCCGATAAAGATCCCGTTTAAGTAGTGATTGAACATTTAACATTTAAGTGACTTGACTTAAAATACATTTATATAATTTTCAAAGTCAGATTTTACGAAACAGAGTTTGGTGTTTCTCTTTTCTAGCCACCGTCATACGAGTTTCCAAAGTGCCACTTCAACTATAGTTACGCTTATTTCTAGTGCTTATATTGAAATAGGCATTGGAGATTCCATGGTCATCTTTCGCAGCAATTTTTAACGCGACAGCGTTAAGGAGCTCGTGTCGCAGAAAAGCCGGTGTCGGTGGCGCTGTGGCCTTTAATTCGCATTACATGTCATGTTTTTTTAATCATTTTCATTCCACGCGTGACGTCACGTTTCAGTGAGCGTCATGGATTGTTTGAACTTCCCGCGCGAGGTCATGTGATTGTGACGTCATGACCCTGTCGACCAATCAGGATTATCGCGTCCGCGCTTTTCCTGTCACGCCACTGACGCTGGCTTTTCTGCTACACGAACTCCTAACGCTATCGCGTTAAAAAAATTGTTTCTGCGCCTGTAAAAAAAAAAACAAAAATGTAGATTTTAGTGACACGCGATGCTGACAAATTTCATTGTTTTTAGTTGCCTCGATGTGGCACAAACTCAGCCGTTGTGAGACAATATTATCTCACGTAAACTCGCATATAGCCCGCCTATTAAAAAAATTAAAACAACAACAACAACAACAACAACAAGAGTTGTGCAACATTCGGATGCATGCCAAAACGTGAGAGGTAACAAACCTTTTTAAGGTTTGATGCGAGAATTCCTATATCTTTCGTACGGAAGCAGGCACACTTCATTTAGCTTTCCTCGTTTTCTGGCTCTAATTTTTGGTTATTTCGTGGCCAGCCTGCCCACAGTTGGGAAACCACCTGCACTTGAATTATTTGCGGCAGCCGCAAAATTGATCGAGCTTTCAATAATGCATTAACTTGTGTAATCTACCACACACACAAAAAAGTTATACACTGCATGTTTTTGCGTGAATATGCGCACCAGTAACCTATCCGACCAATCAATTGTTGCGATGAATCAGTCTCGTAACGAGGTGCGTGAATTAATAAAAAGAAATCCTCCGATTTTCTTCTTTCGGAATAATTCGGGCATTGCCGATGTCTGCGGTGAATCCCTTGAGTGATGGAGGCCGCACATGCCGCTCTTCAATCTGAGAAACGCAGAACGCTGCCGTGGCCGCTTGTTCTGGCTCCAAGATGACGGGATAAACGATGCTCGTGTTTCTGGAAATGTTTTGGCGACTGCCATTGCTTAGAAAAGAAAAACTAAGGCAAGTTTATTCAGTTATTATCGTCAGAGAGTGATTTTACGTAGTATTTAGCGAAAGTCGAAAAATTGTTTCATGGCTCCTTTAAGCTGGAACGAAGTATAATAAACGCTACGTTTCTTTAGCTGATAATGACTGTAACCGCTGTCAAATGACTTCGCATGACGACATGCCCAGTTGAGCTGTCGGAGATAACTGATCCGTCCATGTAAACAAAATATCTTAAAATATAATTGCCCAGAACGATGGACATGCTAAGTTGTACAATCACAACCAGAGGCTCTATAGACTAGTCAAACACGAAGTTGGAGCCGAAATTTTGAGGAGCGCGCCGATCAGACTTCGACGACAAAAGCGCGGAGTCATCGTCGCTAGAGTCCAATCGGCGCGCTCCGTAAACTTTGGCCCCAACTTTGTGTTTGACGAGTCTAGGACAGCAGGGGTGTATTTGAGTTCTGCTATTGGAAGGCACCTAGGCCGGCTTGCCAGAAACAGCGTCTCAGCTGAGACTGGGGGAAAGAAATCACTGCCGTAGCCTCCTCTATACTCACAAAGCCTGGCAGTTCGACGACGGAGCCATAGAGTGCCCGGTCGCAGATTTGGAGCGCGAGAATCTGGTAGCGCAGAGCATCAAAGAGCCATTTCTCGGGGAACCTGGACGTCAGCGCACAGCTTTTGCAGCGGTGAGGACCCGAAATACACTTGTTCGCTCGGGAGAAGTGTGTTTCGGCGTCTCGCCGCAGCGGGGCGCCAGTCACGTGGCTCTCCTCTCATCCGTTGTCTACCGCTCTACCTTTTCGATTTCGGCGACCGCTTCTCGTTGCGATCTGCCAGGCTTTGTCAGTATAGAGGAGGCTATGGCACTACCAAAACCAGCGCACCGGTCTGAGCGAGATCTCAAACCGCGTCTGAAGACGCTCGCGCGCCCCAGCCTTTGCAGTGCTCTCTTTCACCCAGTCTCAGCTGAGACGCTGTTTTAGCAAGACGGCCCAAGCTCAAGGAAATTTCATGGAGGCACGTTGTGAGAACTTTGAACAGTGCGAAATTATCAAGCACATGTGGTCGCATGCGTGCCAAAGCTTTCATATAAATAAGGTTTTGTCTTGCCAACGGTATGGCAGCGGCAAGGTGGTCGTACTTTGGGACGTGCCTTGGGAATTTCTAGGACGTCTACAGGTATGGCGCTTGCCTCTTCTTTGATTTCCAAGATTAAACACAAGCCGGAAGTGCAAGGAAGGCTCTAGCGCAGGCGCCTGAATAATTTTAATGCGAATAGCATTCTTTGGATACTTCACGCACTTTTCGCCTTTGTATCTATCTATCTATCTATCTATCTATCTATCTATCTATCTATCTATCTGGCTATCTAACCTCTTACGCCGCGGGTCGATAAATAAATAAAAAATACCGGCGCCGGCTGGGATTCGAACCGTTGACCCTTTGATCAGCAGGCAGACGCGCTAACCACAGAGCTATGAAGGCAGTCATTCAACGCACTCTAAACGGTTGTTTATATCTTTACCATAGGACGCGCTTTACAGCGCTGTCACAGCTACCGGTGCGCGCGCGTTCCATCTCCCTCACCCTCTCCCGCCGCCCTCCCGCCCGGAGAGGGTGATGTAGCGGCCGTGCTCAGCCTCACGAGAGCGGAATGAGCCCTCGTGCATGGAACGCGCGCGCACCGGTAGCTGTGACAGCGCTGTAAGCGCGTCCTATGGTAAAGATATAAACAACCGTTTAAGTACCGTTGGTTGAGACTAGTTGAGACTAGCTGAGACGCCAGAAAGTCTGGTCGGTACCATTTTGAGTGTTTGTGCGTATGGCGCGTGCTTTGCTCGCCTTCCTAAGTGACACAAACGCACGTGCTGGGCTGCGGAGATCGTGCGCAGGGCTGTGAAAGTGTCAACAAATTTAGAATCGCCTCAAGAGTGGGCTGGCGTATCTGAGAGTGTGCCGGCCACCTGACGAACGCGCATAACTCCGCACCGTTTGATGCTATTCGCATTAACGTAGATAATCATTCCCAAAGGATGGGTTCTGCTGATTTTTTTAATCAGATTTTGTTTCTGTTTCTGTGGCACCTTCCATTGAGAATTGAAAGGCTGTATCTAAGCAGGCCAGTAGATTGATCCCGACGTAGCAAACTGACGTTGTGGCACTACACGTATACTATCACTAATAAAACGGGAAAGGTAAATAAAATTGGTGCGCTTCCTTTTTTTAAATAACCAATAGTGGGTGTCAAATTTACTCCTCATCAATAATATCCTAAGACGAAAAATTTACGTATGGGATTCGTTAATTAAAAATCAATGGCAGGGGATATATACTTATATATTTTCTAAAGG